>JANHFO010002183.1:114987-133830 GCA_032468095.1 Pareas carinatus
AGGTGGGATATTTCCCTGATAAACTTGAATTAATTATCTAAATGTGCATTTTAAGATATTTTAAATATGGATTAGTTGTATTTAAAGTCTAACTGCAATTTTAACACTGAAAGACATGTCTATGAAAAAAATAGTCCCAATATTTACACAGCACATAACATTCATAATCTATTCCCAGTTGTACTTTGCTGTTGTCCAAAGAACAATTGGATCCTCCTCTTCTTAAGGAAAGAGTATAGATATAAAGGTAGTAGGACTTGCCCCTATGCTTGCCATATGAGTCATCATCATTGTACTTTTGATTAATTTCTAGAGAAAGGTGCAATTGATCTGTGATAATATTTTTTCTATTGCTAGATAGCGAGACAGAAGGGTCAAATAAGTCCTAAAACTTAATATCAACAGAGTTTCACAAAAAAGCCTATTGTACCATGGGTTCATAGTGCATAAAGTAGTAAGTCCCTACTTGAGAAAACAGGCAGCAACTTTATGCTTTAGTCTTGAACATAGTCTTAGTATATACTAAGAGCACGAAGTGAAATC
This sequence comes from Pareas carinatus, assembly GCA_032468095.1. Lineage (NCBI taxonomy): Eukaryota > Metazoa > Chordata > Lepidosauria > Squamata > Pareidae > Pareas > Pareas carinatus. The sequence continues at coordinate 115,531 of JANHFO010002183.1, forward strand.
GCATCTTTTCTGAATAAATATATATAGAATTTTATTTGTGATGTATTAAATTAATTTATTAAACAAAAGATATTTAACTTTTCTCTCCAGACGCATTGATCTGGTTCCACAAAATACCTGATTCTATGTGGCATATTGGTAAGTTGCTATGTCAGTATATTACTATGAGTGTTTTGTAACTGTGTTTTAGCATGTTTTGTGGAAAAGATCTTAAACTATGAACCTCTGAATTAAATGAACCATGTTTACAGGATAATTTTAATAGAATCAATCAGTAATATTCTTGGAGAAAATTACTCTGTCTACCATTAGGAAAATTGTATGTTTTTAAGATTTTTCCAGATAACACAATAAAAATATATCTTTCTGAATCCACCATATTGGTGAGTCAACTTAACCCTCTTTAGTTCATTTCTATTGACTGCCATTTTTTGCATATATATTATGCCAGTTTTTGGTCTAAAATAATTTGCTCCAAGAAAAACATTATTACTTGATCCTGTTAATTGTACAAACCACTTGAACAAGTTAATTTTGAAAGTAATTAGATATCTAAGTTACAGTCTATCAGCTGTTTAAAATTGTTGAAAGGTCTGTTCTAGCATCTCCTGGGTTGTCTATATGTAATAACATCGACGTTTTAAATATACTAGCTGGCATTCCAAAATCTATTCAGTGCTAGAAGCAAGATCGTGTTATTTAATACACGGTTTAAAAGTTTTGTGCTACACATTTCTTTGGTCAACAGAACCAGCCAATCCAAAAGTATACTAGTGTTTCAGGATATGTTTAGTGTGCCGTTGGATAGAATTATTACTGGTGAATATTTCTATTCTAGGAAAATTCTTTAAAAATCAGGTCATCCTCTTTGAAGGATAGCATTTGAGCGCAGTAGCTACTTCAGTTTGTTCTATTGAGTGAACATTTTCTGGGATTAACTATGCTCAGAAAGCTAAGAATCAGAATAAGAATTTATTGGCCAAGTATGTCTGGACACACAAGGAATTTCTCCAAATCATGCATTTGTATTAGTATGTAGTGTGATGAAAGCATATTTCATGTAAGTAGTTCTTCACCTTTAAAAAAAAATCCCAAAGAGAGGTAGTTTTCAAGCATTTTATTGATGTATTTATTATTTATGGTAAATTTAAAGACTTAAAAGTTTCAGTGATTTACCCTACTTATCTAGAATTTTTCTGCATATCACCTATGACATGTAGAGCAGCAGTTGAGAACTACAGTTCTGTATACTGCACTGTTCAGATCAGGCTTATTCAACCCAGTTTCCATTGGTTGGGTGGCAGTTAAAATACAGTGGTGGCTATGCTTTCACTAATATGGAGAACACTAACTGGAAAACAATGCCTTAGACATACTCATCATGTGATTTAGCACACCTTTTGTACAGAAAGTTAAGCTTTATTTGCTTAACAACAGGATGCTACTTCTGAAAAGGTTTTAAGTCAGGAGAGAAATATCCAGTCTTCCAAATATTACTAGATTGCAATTTTAGCAGCTTTGACATTTGGCTTTGCTATTTGATTGGAATTCTATTGCAACAACACCTTGAAAGTCACAGTATCCCAAACTCTTTATTTCATTACAATAAACAGGTTATTTGAAAGTACCGTTGAACTTAGCATGATAAATTCAGCAGTAGATATGAAATTATAAATGTGAACTACAATTCATAATATCAGCACATCTTCCTTAATTAATTTTGTTGGGGATTCTAATTCTGGATGATCCGAACCATATAATAATTTAATATATGATTTATACACATTAATATAGCGTGCTACAAACAAAACAACTAGAAATATTTGAAAATCCAAAATAATTGACTATGATTACACATTAAAGAGAAACTAATGACAAAAATTGGAAATGATCTCAAGTATACTTTATATGTACCTTCAACTAAAAGGTGTCTATTTTCTGAATATCCCCTTCTGTTTAATTGAAATTTGTTTAAACAATAACTTAACAAAATAATGACAGTTGCCTGTGTCTAGCTGGTCATTCTGATTAATTTGAATGCTGAGTAGTTGTTATAAATGCTTTTTATTTGTTTTAGAACTCCACAATCAATATTTTACAAACAAATGTTAATATGAATTAAGTCCCATAATGCAGTAGTCTTCCTTTTTGGCATGCAGTCCCCAAAATATATTTACTATGAATTTTTAGTCATATTTTAATTGTGGTAAACAATCAGCAACCATAGAGCACCAAACAATGAGGTAGTTGATGTGAGTGTAGTGTATCTGTTAAAAAGTGTCCTATATTCCTTTGTAACAATATAAATCCTTTATATTGTTTTTTAAAGTTCAATGTTAAATTTTTATGTTTTTTGTACACCGCCCTGAGTCCTTCGGGAGAAGGGCGGTATATAAATCTAAATAAATAAATAAATAAATAAAATAAGCAGTTCAGTGCAAGGATACATATAAAAAAGTGAAGGTTAAGATAAAAAATGCTGATTCCTTATCCAAAAATTTGACATGATTTGTGTACATACCCATCCTTACACTAGACAAAATATAATAAGCTAAATTAGTAGATAGTAAGACCAGGTAGTCTTTCATCCAGCAGAGTTGTTAAAATGGAAATAGGTGATCCTTTAAAACACAACCTCAAAACCAGTGTTTATTTTCTTCTTAGATATTGCCACATTTGTTCCATATTTCTTGCTCTTTTTGACTTTACCTAAACAACCCTTGACACCCTTGGGTTATCATTTTTCTTTACCAGATCCCTCAATGCCTTAAAAATGACAGAACTTCTAATGTTCTAGAAAAGTTCTTAAAAATTCAGGGACATATTTAGAGCTGTACGTGCCTTGAAAGTAGCCCATGTTGAACTGTATAGCACAAAGAAACAAGTTGACCAAAGGAAATATTTCATAATGTTTTATATTATGTATTAAAATATTTTATGATAATTTTATATAATAAATGTTTTATGTCAAATTTCAATTCCACTGAAGCCATGGGCTCCAGGTTTTGGACTCATTCTGTAAGTTAGTGTCTTTGAGAGAAATAGTTGCCCTACAGTGCACCATTTTTCCCAGTCAAAGAATACAGACACGAGAGTTTTAGTAATATAAAATTTCTTTGGGAAAACCTTGTTTGCTGCCTGTTTCTCAGTCTGTTCCTTACTAAAGAACATCCTATGGCATCCATAGTTCTTCAGCAACTGCTGGCAAAGCTTAAATGTGTGTTCATCTCAATTCTTTGCAAAAATGATTTATAAGAGTTAAATTTAAGCCTTAGTTTTTTTTCTAAAAAATGCTTGCTTGTGCTAATTAAAATTCTGAAATTCTTAAAATTATCAGATTTTCTGAGTAGCAAATGGGGTTTAGATGATCTCATTTTTAGGAAACTGCATATTAAATACAACTCGATCTGGCTCCATCCATTTACAATTATTAATTTTGAATCCTTTACCCAGAATATCACCCATCATTTTGTTATTTGTTGAATAAAAGTTTTAAATATTGGCACTCTTCTATATTAGTATTACATGTGGAATTAACCCAGTATTTGCATTATCAGCACACCTGAAGAATTATAAAATTTAAGCATGGAGAGTATAATTTATGAAATAATATTTTACATAATCAAAAACTTGTTGAATTCAGTAGAAATTAATCTGTATGAGTGTGCCCTGATGTGTTTATTCTGCTGTTAATTTGTTATACAATCTGTTGAACCATTGAGGTTTCTAAAGTGAAATCATATAGATCGGTTTTGTAGAGAATATTCACTTCTGTCATTTCCTTTTGGATTAATACAATTGAGTTATGGAAAGAATGCTAGTTAAATTGAGTTATGGGGGAAATGCTAGTTAAATTCACCTTTATAAATGGAGAATGGCAACTAATCCAAAGTTTGTAGTTATGTCTGAGATGTAAATTTGAGATTACTGTTTGTTAATGTATATCTGGATTGTTGTGTTTTCATAGAAGTAGAATGGACACAGTGTCATTTGTGGTACAGATCCTTCAATTAGATTGTACCCAATTATAGAACATAAGTAATATATAAGTAATATTTCTGTTGATAATTATATTTAAAACAGCTTAATGTTGATGTTTTTGTGGTTGGACTCAACATTGGCATATGCTATACAGTCTTTGTAATAATAAATGAAGCTATCAAGTGTTCTCAGCTTTCTATACAGTCTTTGTAATAATAAATGAAGCTATCAAGTGTTCTCAGCTTTCACTTTTTAGATAAACCCTATGGGTTTTTCTTTTGATCTGCTCTTGTTGCCATCAAATATTTTGCTGGATATCTAGTCACTAAATGGTTTTGATTTGGATGAATTTAAATTTAAAATATCTTTGTTGTCAATATTTTTGTTTGAAACAGCTGAAAATAATTTATTAATAGCATGGAATGAGGAGATTAATTAAGGTTGATACAAGTAACTCAAGATGCCATTAAGATTCTTGGTTGTAGCAAAATGGTGGCTTGAGTTTGTTGTGCTGCTGCATTTACAGTACAATGTAATTGTGGATAGTGGTAAGAATAGGAGAGGTTTTTGATATAGCCAATCAAGAGATGAAACACTTAACATTTAATGTTCTTGAACCAATCACACTAGGAATTCTTCATTCCTAGCTTCACATTTTTTATTTGATAGCTACATTCAGAATAGTATCATGAATAAACCATTTCCTAACTTTTCCAGATATTAAAAGTACCAGTTATCCCTAACAGTTTTTAGGGATCAATACATTTTGCCAGTGCTTTGCAAGAAAGAAATTTGTTCAATTCTGAAGCTTTTTTTAGAAACACAGTTTTAGGAAAATGTTGACTTTGACTTGAAATAGGTCTTAGACACTGATTTTGGCAGATCTGCTGAAATTTATCAGTAATGGTTAGGTATTCCACAGAAAATCTCCTCCCTTCAAATAAGCATATTTGATGCTGCTTCATCTGTTGGATCTTGCCCCTAGAGTGGAATCAGATGGGAATAATTAAGTTCTTGTTAAGAAGGGACAAGAAAATAATGAGGCTACAATGTCATTTTGATTAAACAAGCCAAGTCCACATAAAATTGAACCTGGAATAATGTAGCTTTCCTGTGGTAAGGCATACTTTGAGAGAATAAGATTTATTATTAAGAATTTTATAAAATTCTAAACAGATTTCTCAGTTTTTGCCTATATAAACCAGAATAAAAGAATTTTACATTAGAAATAAGTAAGCTGAGATAAATCTGTATACAATCAGTTCTGTTTGTTGATAAAATTATTTATTTAGTATTTTTATTCAGTGTTTTCTTTTGGACACCTGTTAAATTTTTAGCAGGACTACTGGTTTCTCTAGAAGCGCTACATTGCTTGCAAAACTAATACATTTTCTAACACTGCAGCCTCCATTTTGCTTTTATGTTGTTGTCCATTAAAATTCCAGAAGGCATACTTGTTTGCTTTGGAGTTTTTCTAAGCTAGATTACTTTCTTTCAACAGAAAGCTTAAAATGGGAAATGCACTGCACATTTATATCATTAAAATATTACTACCTATTCTAATCTTGATATTGACATAACATTTTAAAAATGTGTTGAAAATATTTTCAAATATGCTCAGATATGACAGTTAAATGTTGATTATGTTAAATTTAAGGATACAATTACATGCATTCCAACAGCATTTTCTTTTAATTTTTTTATAAAGAGTCCAGAGAAAGGAAGAAACTCAAAGGGAGACTACGATTTCCAAATCAAGATGGCAGTTCCACTGCTGAGAGGTTCAGAAAGTGAACTAGTGCATGATTGCTGAGTATGTCCATCCAAGACAGGGATTCTTTAGCATGGACTACAATTGTCTAAACTACAGAAGATTTGAGCTAATTGTAATCTTATAATTCTATTGTTTTTTTAATCTGTGTTTCCACACTTGGGATTAGCACTCAGTTGGGGATGAAGGACTGGAAGGGGCTGGTCAAAGTTTGCAAACCAGGAATGTATAAAAATTTGTATCTCCTATTTAATTGACAAACGTGCATTGCTATTTAAATGGTTTAAATAAAAGTGTTTTTCCCATATTTATTCTTGTTTGTCATCTTTTGGGCTGAAACATTCTTATATGATTTGTTGTTGGTATCAATAAAAACTGATGATTGAATGAGCTCAATACTTCACCAACTATTTCAAAACTTTAAATGATTCTTTAGTTTGTCTTTTCAGTAAGATTATAAACTTAAGAGAGTTTTTATGTTCTGTATTATGATTGTTATTACTGTTTGTATAAAGTCGGAGTTACATGTTCTCTTAATGTTGGTTAAATGAAGATGAGGATTAATAGTTCACATCTGGGAATTGGTGCAATTCTTAGAACACTGCAAATCTAATGATGTATTCAGTGGATCTATGGATGGGCACTGCTCTGGACCTTTCTAAGGCAGGTTTAATGTTCATATACATAAAAACTCACTCCTGCTTTTCTGAATACTTTTATACTTAGATTTCCTCATCATTGTATATGGGTTTGATCATATATAACAATACTATTTGCTTTACTGTTTATACAAGTATCCAAAGCATTCATGGTGTTGCTACATTGATGCTCCAATTCATTAACTGTTGGACAAAGAACTTAGCCAAAATCTTTAATTCAATTGTTTTATGTTCTCCATAAAAAGTAATTTTACAATTTTTACTGCATTACTAAAATCTTTGCAACTTCCCATTCAAATTGCTGCAGACAAGATTCATTTTAGTGGCTTATTGATGTACAAGAAATATTGAGAGGAAACTATCTAAAATGCAAAATTAATGTTTGATGTTGACTTTATGAACAGGAGTAATCATGCTTTTGAAGTAAATGTGGATAGTTGACCATTTTGCGCCATCTTTAGATGCATCTGTTTGCTTCTTTGGTGGCTTAATTCTAATGAAATTTCCTGTATATTTAATTTTGTTTTTAAAAAACTAGTATGCATAATGGTATTAATTGGTCACTTTATAAATTTCTGTAATTGGTCAACTTTTTAAAGTACTTTGCTATCAAGATTGTTCAGTTAGAGTGATTTGGACCTTTTTTGGACCGAAATAATATGGAGAAATGATGGCTATTATAAGAAGTAGCATTTGTGATTTATTTTGATTGTCACTGGCTCTAGATCAATACCTTTGTCCAGATATTAGGGGTCATGGCAAAACCCTAAAACATCAAGTATGTAAATGGTTGAAGATGGAATGCTTGTTTTATCTTTGCTCATGAGTTGCAAGCGATTTTGTTAATATTGATATTTGATGCGGAGGTCCCGCTTGTGCAGAAAAATGGTTATAATTCCGCTACATCACAAGATCAGTTTGTGGTCTTTATGTAGACCAGTTGACATGGGTTTATTTAACAGCTATCTTGGTACCAGATGACCTAAACATAATGGATCTGATTTTGATTTTGCTCCTTCGAGATAGAACCACTAGGGAGGCGCCATTGAGTTTTGAGGGGCTGATACTTAAAACTTCAATTTCTATTTGGAATTTTTCTAAAATTAATGGTTTAGAACCAATTGTTGGCCATAACCAAGGAGGACCATTGAAGAGATGACTTCTATTGAAATTATCCTTTGGAGTGCTTGCCAACCCATGTACACTACCAATGCCAATCCAGGAGACCCAAGTCCCACTTCCTTTCCTCCAAAATGGCTCTGTGTACCACAACTTCCTGTCCAGGGAGGAAGTCACTTTAATCCCAAAGACATAAATGTAAGCCAGCCCTCTCCAACAAAAGCAACCAATAATTTCTCTTTTGGCTTGGAAAGGGTGTCTGAACCAGATGGAGTTAAGTTGCCCCCTCCACAGATGGGGAGTTGGCTGGAGATAGTAGTGATGGGAAGTGAGCTCCCTTTAGATGGAGGCTCCCATTTTTTTTTTTTTGGGTGGAAATGAAGGGGTGGGTCTATGGTACATCACCTGAGTTGTGGGGTAAATGGAGAGAGTGTCAATCAAAGGCAGAGCTCAGAGCTGGGAAGAAAGCTCTAGATGGCGGCTGTGCCTTGGAGAGCGCGCTGAGCCTCCTGCCTCCCCCCCCTCCCCTTCTCCGCCACTTTTGCGCAACTTTGTGTAACTTTTGGGCGTCCTCGAGGGGCTCCTGCGGCCCCTGGTCCCTCGTGGAGGCCGGCGCAAGAGGGATCGGGCGTTTTTCGGGCAGAAAAGGAGCTTCGGGGGGAGCCTCTCCGTTCCCCCCTTCGCCTGGTTAGAGAAGAGCCCAGGTCGTTGTTTTTCCCAGCTTGGAAGCCATGGCGTACCTCCATTTTTGTGCGCTCTCCTAATGAGCTTTTTCCTCCGGATCTCTCTCTCCCTCTTTTTTTTTCCTTCTCCCCTCTTTCATTCTTTCACGGTTGCCGGTGGCGGCGAAGCGAATGCGGATCGTTTGGATTAATTTCTGATGATTTTTAAAAGAAAACGGGTGTTTTTTTTTTCCTGCGTTGTCTTCGGAACGCGCGGAAGCGAATGTTTTTCCCACGACTCGCGGCGGCTAGCGGGTCGGGGCTGGCGTCGGAGCCCGGCTCAGGTAAGGTGGGCGAGCTCTGATCATTATTATTATTATTTGGAGGGGATTGTACCCCTTTTTCAATACTTGGGGGATTTTTCTCTCTCTTTCGGCCGATTTCGACGATCCCGGAATGACGCAATAAAATAGCGAGAATTCTTGCTTCCAGGGTTACTTCGGGAAAGTTTGCAGGATGCTCCCCAGGGTTGTGTCTCCTTTGCGGGGTTTTGTTTTTATTTTTAAAAAAGATAAATCTTTTTCTTTCTATCGTGCCGATGTACCTTCTCGTAGTATTGTTATGAGAAAGCTTCGCGGCGTCGGGACTTTTTGTTCTTGCTGTTCCAACCGAAAGGGCAAAGCGGGCGCTTACCTTTCTTTCAACTTTTGACAGTAAATACCTGGGCACAGGACTTCAGCCCTAATCCAGCCAGCCTTCTACCTTTCCCTTAACATATAAGAATTTAAAGATGTTGAGAAATACGGACAAAAGCCGAGGGGAGGAAGGTTCAGTCCACAGCCATGCATCGAGGTATGATCTCTCAACTTTTTATTTTCTTTTTTAATTATTCCGAGCAACTGTTAACCTTTTGACAGCCTTGACTTTGCCATCATGGATAATAGAAATAAATATATTTCTTTTCTTATGAAATGACCTTGAGACTGCTAATATGCCACACCCTGTTTTTTTTTTTTTTTGATAACAATTTCTGAAACTTGTGGTGTGACTGAAAGGCCCCAAGCTCTAGGAAAAAAAATTAAAGCACCTTTACACAGATGGAACCCTGTATATAACGCAGTTTCGGCTGCTAATTTTTGCATTTTGAGGGGTTTTGTGCTGTGAAAGATGACCTTGTTCCCACTGCTGCATTGCACCATTTTACATACAAGGGATTTTTTTTTCTTTGAAGAATTTGTGGAGTTTAAACTTCAAGTGAAGGCCTGACAGAAGCCTGATGGTATTTGTAAACTACAGAAAGTTCTATGAATGAAAAAATGTTTATTTTAAAATAAAAAAAAGAATATATATGTTTGCTTGATACTCCTTGCCTGTATATTCAGCTCTGGCTAAGAAACTTTGTTACTATTTCAGCATTTTAGGATATTTTGATACTGTGTTTCTAAGCTTTCTCATTTATAGGGTTTGCTTATATTTTACAAAAAGATGTTATCTGAGACAATTTCTTGGAATCATAGGTTGTGTGCAGGTCTATTTTAAATGCATATTTTGATGCTGAATATATGTATGCTGATATTTATAAGGGAAGCAGAAGAGACTTTCTTGGTTTTTTGTTGTTGTTTATATTATATTGATCATACTTTGATGCAAACTAATAGTTATCTTATGAGGATTCTAATATTTTTGCAATGTGTTTATTGATTTCCCCCCCCCTGGCTTGTTACTTGTATTCCTTTTCAGGTTTTAAATATTTTTGTAATTCTAAAATGCACGATACTTTATGAGGCTTGTTTCTCAATGCATTATATACATTACCATTTAAAATAATGCCTCTTACCAGGAAAACCTTTGACGTAACAAGTACAATGGAGAAGAGCACTTAAAATTTAAAATCTACATGGATTTACCCATGATTTTTAGATGCTGGAGAAGCTGTTTTGATTCTCAAAAAAAAAACCATAAAGGAACTTGGGGTTTTTTATTGCATAATTTTCAGATCTTTGAAGCTCAACTCCAAAAGACAGTGGTAAAAGTCAAATTGCTGACATTGTTAAAAAGTTAGTTTTTAAATTAGCATGCTAATATCCAGATTAAAATAGTTCATTCTTTTTTTTAACAAATTAAACAAGGAGATTCAACATTGAGGAGAACAGCTATCTATTGCAAACAACAGAACTGAATTGCATGAAAAGAGATTAGATTAACCAGCCTTTTTTTACCTTTCCCCCTCTCTATTCTCCTGGGTATATTATTTGCATAGCACCCACATTGAAGTATTGCTTTCTTGGTAATAAAGGAGTAGTAGTACATCAAGCAAAATGTTAACACCCAACTGAATTAAAATAAGTCACTAATTATATTGACAGCACTCAGTTCACATGAACTGTGAAAGCCTAACTCAGCCTTGCTTGAAAGTTTCTGTTGTAAAGCTTATTTTTTGAAATGCAACTATTTTTCATTCTCTAAAATGAACTTTTTTTGGGGGAAGGGGAGTTAATGATGTGTTTGGGCATAAATTGTTTTAGCAAGACATCCGGAAAGTTCTGTATGCATTGCTTTTTAAACTTCCTGTCTATAAGGCTGGAGGGGGAGGGGCAGAACAGCACCTAATCCTTTTTGTGACATCATTTCTTTGAGACAGTTGTGCAGTTGGGTGTGGGCAAGATATGCTTAAAAGATGGGTGTAACAAATGTAAATTTTAGAAAAACAACTTTTCTTTGACCCTCACTGCTAAAAAAAGAATACCATTTTAAGTGCCTTTCCCTCCTTGCTTAGAAATATAAACATCCATTGTGGAAAGAACACATTCTTCCTGGAAGTATTTTGATCAGGTATGCTTTATTGAAGGAAAAGTTACATCAACACACACCCCACAGACACACTTCACAGCTTCAAAGGAAAAATCTGTCTAAGGGGGCTTGGAATACTCCTTAGTATTCAAATAGTGCTAATGGAGAAATTCTCACATAGCTTGCTGAGGCAAGCTTCACATCCATGTTCAGCTACAACCTGGTATGATGATCAATGGTCAAAATCAGCTGATTTTCTAATTCTGGAAGATTGTTTTAAATAGCTGAGCATGACCAAGCCTTTTCACTCAGATTTAAATATGGCAGAAAGGTACTCTAGGTGTTGCAAACGAGATATCTGAGATAGTCCGCCAAGAATGTTGAGTTTTTAAAAGATTTCATTACTTTTCTTCCATGACAGAATTCCTGTTTCAAGATTGAATGTACCATGTCTTAAAGAAATGAGCTGGTTAAAGGATGCTTCATTAAAGCCACATGAGCACATTTGTACCATTAATTGATTACATTTCTACATCACTTTCTAGCAGTGCTTTTTCTGAAGAGTTTACAATGCAAAATGCACAATGAAGACATGGTAACATTTAAGAGCAGAAGGGCAAACCTAAATTAAAATTTGAACTCTTTGTGCAACCTGTGTAAGGGGTATTCCCAAATGGGCTGGGCTTGTGAGTAAGTGTGCTGAGTCTTGATGCCTTAATCAGATTTCTTTTTAAAATGAAGACTTTTCACCTCCTTCAAAAAAAGCAAGGACAAGAATGCCTGGACATGTCATAGTAAAGGGGTTCTGTAAATGAGGAGCGAGTGCTAGAAATATAAACCTCAGATGTTGCAAATGGTGGCCTCTCCATTATTTCTGTAAAAGCTTGGGCTAGAAAGTATACCCAAGCATTGACCCATTCTGGTTCTCACCCCATAAAAACACATTTTCTCAGCCCTAAGTCTGAATTCAGTGTGGATTGGCAGTTAACATGACTGGCCTGGCCTACCCCATAATAGCCAGTTCTGAGTCAGACGCCTTGGATTGACTGAGCCATGGGTAAGATGATAAGGACTCTTCCCTTCAGGTTACATATCAAGAATGAGATCATCTGCTTTTTTTTCCTGCTTCTCCACCCAGCTCCCTGGAATGCCTTGAACAGAATAGAGTGACAGTTGGAAGGGACCTTGGAGGTCTTCTAGTCCAAACCCTGTACTATTTCTCGCAACAATGCAGGCTTGCACATAGCTGTGCCTGCTAAGCATGCCCCTCTCCCAATTGAGGTCCTTGGGGTGACCTCCTCCAAGCATTTTCCCCTGCCACCTTTCAGCAGAGGCTGCATTCACACAGTCCTGCCTCGCCCCAAGTGTTCCGTCTGGTGGCAGCCATTTTATGAAGCAAAGACCTCGCACAAAGGAGGATGGATTTGTAATAGCGGGAGGCGAGGAACCCCCAGGCAAGGGGGGAGAGAGGAGGGTGATGTGGAGAGGCTTTGAGGATTGCCCTGATGTGCTTCCCGCAAAAGCAGCTGTTTTTCTCTCGGGCAGTGGAGAGTGAGAAAAAAAAAAGAATAAAGCATTAAGGCATTTTCACTGCAGGTCTGGATTGTCACAAAATGGCTGTTCCTTTGTGCCGCAGAGCTGACAGACACATACTGCATTGCACTGTGTGTACTCCTTTTTTTTTTTTAAAGGGGGGGGGAACCTCAGCAGGAAGTTGGTGGAGAGTTCAAAGGCCATCTTGGGTTGGACGCAGGCGGTGGTTGGTTGCCGTCTCACTTGCTAGCGGGCGGGCCCGGAGCTGCTTCAGCCCTGCCTTCTGGATGACGTTGCCTCCAGTGCACCTCCCCTGTACTTCTCTCCCAGCCTCCTTGCTGGAGATGCCTTTCTGCTTGCTCAGGCAGCCGACAGCGAGCAAGCGGGAGCCTCCTCCAAGCTGGGCTTGGAAGACGAAAAGCCCCGCGATCCGTGCACATTTCTTTGTGCCTGCCTTTTGTCTGGGGGACCTTGGAAAGCTGCCTTCCCCCTCATCCTCCTCAATTGCCAAATGAAGCTGGGCTAAATACAGAAGGATTGTGAGAGAAAGCACAGAAAGGGGTATCATTGCCAGCACTCTCTGCGATCTCTGGAGAGAGCGTGCCGATGCATTTTTATGAACACAATGAAGAAATTTGCGTATTTACCCGATGAAGGAATGTTTTAGAATATTTTGAAGACTCGACTTTGGAAATGCCCTTTTCTCTGTGGCACAGATCAGTTCCTACAGAAATAATAGAGAAGCTCTCTGTCTCTCTCACTCACTCACTCACTCACACACACACACACACACACGTACATTTTATTCTTCAAAAGCTTTAGCTGCAGTTGAGCCCATACATTTCTGTGGAGGATTTCATCTTGTGATATCTTGTTCTAACACTTCTAATGTGGGTGACATCTCGCTGTTTTGCAAGTCAACAAAGTTCACCTTTAGGAGATTCACCATAAAGTGAGGGAAGTCTCACCTCTCAGTGTATATAGTTGGGGGAGAAGGAGGAAGAACTACAGTATTCAATTGGTAAATATTTAAATATTTCAGAAGGGTGAATCTGCTTAATGGGGAGGATAGGTTCCATTTCCACGTCATCTTGGGCACCTGGATAGTTGTATGAGAGTTCAAATGGAACACATTTTATGGAGCGATGGCATTAAAAAGGAGAAAACTTTGCAGTCAATGCAGCTGGCAGATTGTGCATTTTATCTTGGAAGCTCATTCTCCTTTTTATTTCAGAGATGCATTTGACATTTGCTCTTTTAATTACTAATTTTCTTTAACAGATTTCCTGAAAGAAATATTTGAGAGGGAAGATCAATGCTAGTAGCTCCAGTACATGCATGGTGTCATTTCAATCTCTGAGTTTTGTTGCTTCACATAGGGCTAGTAATACAGTATTTAGCATTGTCCTTGCTAATTCCAAAGTATTCTATCAAATTAAATCTCAATATTCCTACAGAAATATTGATTCTCTGCAAAAGCTGGTGCTTTCAATGCAACAGATCTCTTCCTATGTACATCATGGCAAGAGAGTCCTCCAGAAAAGCTAAGAGGGATAGGTTCTGGAATGCTGAAATACTCATTTCATCTTTGCTCTTATGATTCCCCTTTTGTTATCTTCATTCCCATTCAGGTGTGATTTATGGTTTCATTCATTTTGCTTGCTTGTTCTGGAAGGGAGTTATTTTTCTAATCGTAAGAGCAGGTCAACCACTGGATTTAATTTCCTATAAAGAGAAAAAATTAGTCTGCTCTAGCTAGCTTATATTATTTGAAGTTCATTTGTAAGCTCTCTTACTTTTCAAGCCATGTGTTAATTCCACAATGTTGTCATTTTGGTTGAAGTTGATAGAATTCATAGTCCAGCATGCATAGAAAGCACTTAGAAGTTGGGAAAGCCTGTTCCAAAGTGCAAATCTGTCTTGTTTCACTTCAACTCAGTTTTATCTGCTTTGCATCTCTTTGAAATGTTTATTTCATTAAAAATCGATTTTTCTAAAAGGTGTATTTTTTTGGGGGAGATGGATTTTCAAAACTACAGAGAGCATCTCTGTTGCTTAAGGTGATTTGTGCCTTTTAGCTATTTTGGATTACAGTTTTCAGATTGCTCTGAAAGGGATTGTGCAGGCTGGGATGGATGGAAAGGTAGGATTGAAACTCCCTTATAAAAAGAATTAAAAGGAAACACACACAAAAACCCTACATGCATTTTTCACACCATCTTGGTTTGGTTTCAAGTAGCACTGTTTCTTTTCAACCCTTTCAATTTGTGCATTATTTATTTATTTTCACAGTGCTAGTTGAAGAAAAGCCTTGGTTATAAGTTGGAAACTAGCACCTCTCATGAATATGCCCAGGGAAGAAGAAAAATGATTGAAACAAAACAAATATAAAATAGATTCAAAGTAGCCTAGTTCTTCTGGAATTGAAATAATTCCCAAACACCCCCCCTCCCTGCTGTCTGTCGAGGGAAAATTGAATTGGAGTGATTATGTTTATGGGACTTGTGAAAGACCTTAATTATGGGATGAGACATCCTTAGTGTCATTCATCCCCATTACATCTCTAGTCCAGCTTGCCTCATTTTTGTTGGAGGTCGCTCAATAGTTTTTGAAATTTAAAACTTGGGTGCAATGCATGAGCTTGGGTTTGATGTTTAAGGGGTGCAGGATTTTGGAGGGAGCTTGGTAGAAACTTGGATGAATCTGCATCCATATAGATTCCACATACCGTATTTCCCCAAAAATAAGCCCTAGCGTGATTTTTCAGGATGCTCGTAATATAAGCCCTGTCCCAAAATAAGCCTCAGTTCAGCCAGATGGGCGCATTTAGTATGGGTAGAAAGTGAGCATATTGGCCGGAGCAAGGGGCACACGCGACAGGGCCCTATAAAAGGGCCATCACTGTGGATGGAGGGCATGACAAGATTATTTGAATAAATGTGGATTTTTGTACATGAATAAATGCAGATTATTGTATATGAAAAATAAAAGATATTTCCTGAAAATAAGCCCTAATGCGTCTTTTGGAGCAAAAATTAATATAAGACCCTGTCTTATTTTGGGGGAAATACAGTAGATTATACAGTTTGAAACATAATAGGAATAAATGGCCTTCTGAAAGATAGTTTTGTTATCGATTAATGAGTGCAATAGAAAACAGGATACATTGTCTAAGGGAAATACATCATTTAGCAAATGAAATATTTGCTAAAGGTTGATTTTAAAATAAACATATCTACACCCTCTTCCCAAAGCTAAGGGATTCGCTTCACACATTGTGCTAAGTCATGAAATGAAGTCATTAAACCATAATTGGTTGGACTTATACAACATCCCACAGTGGTTGGATTCCAATCATGGATGAAGCCAAACAGGGCGTCCATTTGACAGTGACGAATGTGGTTTGTTACAAGGAACCAGCTGCTCCCGTGAATGAGTAGAGCAATATTTGATGGAGGTCTTCACAGAAGATGCTTGGACAAAAAGTCTCCTGGTTGACCCCCCCCCCCTTTATGAGGAACTCTGGAGAGGTCTATGCTTAGAAGAATAAGATAATCATTTTGAAACTGAGCTCTGAGGAAATGAGGAAAGCTCTTTTAAATGGCTTCTTCACAGAGGTGGCTTACCAAAGCTTTTGAGTTTGTTCTACATCCATGTGCCACTACGTAAGAAATGAAACTGCCGGAGGCTACAAAGCTACAGATGTGGGTCAGGTTGGTTTCTGGGCACAGATATCCTCTACTTCTACGCAGCTGAGTCAAAAGGAGAACTCCCATCCGGGCATTTTAGGGGAACTTCCCAAGACTGTTTTGGAGTAGGTAGGTACAATTTGTCGTGTGGTTTGTTTAGGGTGACAAGCGATGCCTCAGAAACAGCAGGAAGAGGAAGAAGGCTATTTTTGTGTGCCACCTTCCTGTAAAGTTTGGCTTGACCTCATGTCTGACAAACCTGGGATAAATTCATCAGCCCCCTCCCCCTTTTTAGTAGTTGACAACCTCAAGATGTGCCTTTCCATGTGTTGGATTCCAGTTCCCAGAATAACCAGCCAGCGTGCCTACGGCTTTCGCTAGGATTGGTTGAACACACTCGTTTTTAAGCCAGCCTTCCCGAATATGGATGCTTTCCAGATGTGTGGGTTTCAGCTCCCAGAATTCTCGTCCATGGCCCTGTTGGCTGGGAAATTCTGGGAGATGGACTCCCTTACCCATGTGGAGGAGAGCTTTCCCAAGCTGTAGCTTACAAATCCCAGTGGCCGTGTTTCCAGATCATGGTGAAATAAGTGAAATCACATTATGGCATAGCACGGTGGATAAACCGAATATTTAGTCAGACGTGTTTTCTTCACAAATATGATCGGCATTTCCTGATTGATATTACATACATACATACATACATACATACATACATACATACATACATACATACATGTATGTAGTCCTCAACTTACAAGCATTTCATTTAGTGACCAGTTACAACGGCACTGAAAAAAGTGACTTACAATTGTTTTTCACACTTTCGACTGTCGCAGCATCCCCCCCCTTGGGTCACGTGATCAAAATTCAGATGCTCGCCAACCGGCTCGCATTTATGGCGGTTGTCCTGGGGTCGTGTGATCCCCTTTGGAAAACCTTCTGACAAGCAAAGTCACCCGGGGAGTCGGGTTCACTTAACAACCACTTGACCAATTTAACAAAAGCAATGATGCACTGAACAACCGGGGCAAGAAAAGTCATAAAATGGGACAAAACCAACGATTTCACTTAACGACATGAATTTTGAGCTCCGTTGCGGCTGTAACCCAAGAATGACCTTGTACACATCTTCCAAATCAGTCTGGAGTGCAGACAATTGCGTGGACGGGAGCATGTGTCATGGTTGTGTCTCTCCTATCCAATCTTCATGGGGTGAGCTCCTGACATTCGCAAGGGGGGGGGGGACCAACTGGAATGTAAGGAGGAGCAAGGGGAGGGGTAGAAAGCCAGCTGAGCCTTGTGAGAAGCTTCTGCCAGTCAAGGCCGGCTATCTGTATGCAGAGCTGGGAACTGAGAACCTCACGTTTACAGATAATGGAGGTGGGAGGATGGCTGGGGGAAGAGGGAGTTTTACTTTGTATTGTTTGCATGGGAAAAAAACCTCAGATTCAGCTTATGCTACTTCTGTCTTCACTTCAGCTTTAGCAGGTAGGACGATGGACACCATGGAAGTATTTTGACCTAGCCTTCTTCCCAAGGTGGAAAGAGAAGGACTGGCCCAAGGCTTCGTGCCCAGAGCAACACTATAGATAGAGCTCTTGCTCTCCCAATTTCTAGTCTTGATGCTTTTAACCATGACCCCAAACTAGCTCTCTGGTGTTATTTAAAGGAGATTAATTAATGAGACACTTCTGAGCCCATCAGGTTGGCATTTTTTTTAAGGACAAACATGGAAGGTCCTTAATGACAAAAGAATCATCTGTGTAGATGTTAAGTGAGCCATATTCATCTGTGTTTGAAGTTTGTGCCTGGAGTCAAATAGACAGCTCATTTTTTGTATGTGTGTGTCTCTGGTTGTTTCATACAGCTCACTAATCCATAGATAAACTACAATTTGTTGAATAAGTCTAATAATTGTCTAGATCAGTGATGGCTAACCTCTTAGACATCGAGTGCATGGACGAATCGCGACTAATGAATTGCGGCTCGTGGTGTCATTGCCTGGTGCCACTACTCACTCTCTGAGCATGCTCATGGTCCCGTGACACCATTGTCTGGCACCGCTACTCCTTTCTGAGCATGCTCAGCTCTGG
>JANHFO010002183.1:179104-195505 GCA_032468095.1 Pareas carinatus
TCCTTTGGCATTTTGGTGATGCTGGTGATGGTGATTGATGTTGTTCCACATTAAGTATATTTCCAAAGAATTCCTTTTCCTTAGAAACTGTATTCAAGCAGTACCGTATGCCATGATAATGTAAAATCAGTCCAGCTGGAATGTCCCATCTGAATTGGATCTGCCTCTTCTTAAGCTCATCAACTAGGAAGGCGTAATCCTTCCTAGTTCTAAACATCTTGGGAAGAATTTCTTTCAATATTAATATCTCTTTACCAGCCACCTGAAATTTATTTTTATAAGAAGCATGCAAAATGTCATTTCTGACATTCCTCATTGTAAAAAAAAATCACCACATCTCTAGGCAGCTGCCTCTGCCTAGCAACCCGGAAATTCACCCAATAAATTTTGTCAATTTGTGGCCTAATCAGCATAGGTTGAGCTCCAATGTTATTTGCCAAGATTTCTGTAATCACTTCCTTCAAATTCTCTTTATCATTCTCTTTAAGACCGCACAACCTTAAAGCAAATTCTATCGATCTGTATTGCATTAAGACAAGTTCCTCATCCATCTTATCAGTTCTTATTTGGATCGGTCCCGCGGTTTCGTCTGAAGCGCCAGCTGAAACCGTCGCTGTCAACATTACTATCCAGGGGGCAGCAGACTGCCGCCATTGCCGCCATAGAAGAGGGGTGGCCCAACAGACCACCACAGCTCCACACCCGATGACAGTTCTGCCGGGCCACCACATCTCGCCAGGAGGCCCCACGGCACCGGCCGAAGCACTGGCCGGACTGCCGCCGACAAGCTGCTGACCAGCCGACAAGCCACCGATCAGCTGACGCTGCCATCACAGGGGGGAGGGGTCTGACATCCAGCCGAAAACCCCCCACCCAACAAAAAGAACACCCCGCACCATCAACCAGTCCTCCCCGTGGCACAGAACAGGAGAGACCGACTGAGAGCTCGGTGTCAAACTCCCATGTCCTGCCAACATGGTGCCGCCTTGCTCGCCGACTTTCTGCTCATGCCGGCACTCATAGGTAAGTCTCTCCACTCCGGTTATTTCTGGTGGGCAGAGAGACCCACCATAGATGGCGGAGAATCTCCTCTATAGGCACCAGAACTATAGGTAAAACCCGACCCTGTGCCGGGGGAGCCCCATTTCTGCTCCCTCCATCTCCCAAGGGCTCTAGACAGACTCCTCCTTCGCAGCCATATTTATCTTATATTTATATTTATCCTATTTTTATATTCCCCATTAATAATTTTTTCTTCCTGTTCCTGAAGGTCTACTACCTTTGACAAATTCTCCCTCACTCCTATATCATATAACTATTGCTTAATGAAGTTTCAATTGACATTATTAAATGCCTTTTAGGCTTCCAAAAACACTAAGGCTAATTAGTTGCTAAGATGCATGTTGTAGAATTCCAATATGTTTATTTGTAAGGGATTCATGGTGGTGTACAGAACAAACCAGTACAGAATTAAATACACAAAATTTTAAAAAACAATTAAAATGAGATATTTTGAGTGGCTGAACATTTAGAAAACCTAATGTTAAAACCAAATTAAAACCAAATTAAAATATTTAAAATTCAAAATACTAAAAGTTTCACAGGGGGGGGGAGGTGTGACTAGGCCAGACTGGCCTAGCTAAAGTGGTGCATTTTTACTGCACGACAGAAAGCACTGAGATCGGAGTGGGAAGATTGTTCCAGAGGGTGGAACTTACTTAGCCACTCTGATTGTGTCAAGGTAGGCCCTAATGTGGATTCTTACCAAAGATCGGTCAGACTCGGAGTGGCTGGCCCTTCAACTGCTCTCTAGGTGTCTTTTCCGGTACTTCATCTCCCTCAGCTCTTCGGAAAACCAGGGAGCCGGGGTGGTTTGATACCAGGTCAGAGTCCGTAAAGGCACGACCCAATCCAAGGCCTCGTCTGCCGCCCTATTCCAGGTGGCAGCAAGCACCTCGGCTGAGTCATGGGACAAGGCTTCAGGAAATGGCCCAAGCTCCATCTGGAACCTGTCTGGATCCATCAAGAGCCTGGGGCGGAACCACTTGGTCTGTTCCACCTCCCTGCGGCGGAGGGCATCAGTGAGGAAGCTCAATCGAAGGAGAAAATTATCTGACTATGACAGGGGCTCAACCACTGTATCCCCTAAGCTCAGACCATTTAACCACTATTCAGAGGCAAATACTAGATCCAGCATGGTCTAGGATCGATATGGCTTGGTTAACATCCAATCTACAAATAGATATAAGAAATGCAGATATGTTAACATTTACAGACACAGACCAGAAACCAATTGATCTCTTATGGGATACCCAGATGAAAAATAAAGGATGGACACTACAAAGGGCAATCCTTAAGGATATGTTTATTCAGTCTTAGTTTGGCTACCCTTGTTTTTGCCTTTTTGTCTGTTCTTTTCCTTTTATCTTTTATCTTCTCTTTTATTAGTTGTTATTTTTTGGCTTGTCTGGCTGTCTCCATTTCCTGCTTTAGGCTCCTCAATTGATTCTGGTTTTCTGAATATCATCCAGCAATGTTTCGTATGTCTTGTGAAATTCCTCAGCCTTTCAGACTGTATTTAGGTGGTGCCTTGTACTTAGTAAATGATATACCTTCTGGTATTATCCAATGGAACCATATTCCCTTCTTATTGAGTTTCACTGTAAGAAAATGGTACAGTTTTCTCACTTTCCTGATCCTTCTTGGAACTTGTGGTAGCACCTCTATTATTGCCCCTTCAGATATCAGGGGTTGTTCCCTGGTCTTATTTTGTACTATATCTCCTACAGCTTTCTTTACAAACCTCATGTATACTTCTCTATGCAGGTTGTTGCATCTTGCATAGTTTGCATTTATTCTGTAGATCTCCAGTTCATCCCATACCGTAGATGGGCTTCCTTCCAGTGCATCAGCTAAAAGTTTAGTCACTTTCACTTCCACTTTCTCATTTACCATTTCTTTTAAATTCTGAAATATTAAGAAATTGTCGGCATGTTTCATTTCAAAAGTCGCTATTGCGCCTTCAAGTTTTTCATTGTCCTGTTCCAGTTTGACATTTTGTTGTGTTAATTCTTCAATTTTTTTATTGTTTTCCTCTAACTTTGTCTCCAGAGTGTGTATTTTTTTTCATTAGCTTTAATTTGTTGTTGTTGGAGTTCATTCTGGGTTCTTATTTCACTATGTTGTTCAATTAATCTTTCCATATTTTGGTTCTGTCTGTCCATTTTCTGTTTCAGTTCTTCTAATTTTGTTTCATTTCTTTGCATCATCTCATTATTTTTTTGCATTAATTCAAAGAGTTGTTCAGTAGTGACCTCTGTTTTTTTCTCCTTTTTTTGGCACCATTGGTGGTGTGCTATAGATGGTCTGCATCATTGTGGTAGTACGGTCTTTTTTATGTACTTATTCATCATCATCATCATCATTATTATTTCCTATAGCACTCTATATATTTTGCCGTTAATAAAATTTTCTTTCCCCACTAGATGGCAGTGTTGTATTTTTTTCTATTTGTTTTCTTTTCATTACTTAATTCAACAGGTCTAATTAAATTAAGTATGATCACTCTGACTTCTAGCCTTTAAATCAATGTTGTAGGAACAAGGTTTCTCCTAGAGTCCTTTAGATTTAGTTATTTCCTTTGTCTGCTTCTCAGCCTGCCATGTTAAATACACAACTGTCAAAGTTGAATGCATAAGTGATCTTTTCGGGTCTCTGTATTTTGCCGCGTTTTTCTTCACTGCTTTTCCTTTAAATCTGGTTAAGTCTTTTAATTGCTCTAATCTTTCTCGCAAAAAAAAAACTATTTCGTGGAAAATTTTAAAGAGAAATTCCTACCACAGTCTCGGTTCAGCGTTCCTTCTGGTTTGCTTCTGTTTCCAGTTGCTCCAACTAATGGTGACTGACCGGTCTCCCACCTCACCCTTTGAAGTCTCTGAAAAAAGAGAACCAGTGCTTTCAGAGGACTCTACCAATGTCCTCCTGTGCCTGAATGCCTCCACTTTCACCAATCCCTCTCAGTCATTTTTGTCAGGTTTTCAGCTTGTTGGAGCCACTTTCCTCTTGCTGTTTCACTGCGTGTCTCACCAGAAATCCCCCTCCCAATATATTTATCTTTAGCTGGTTTCATTTATGTTTGAAGAAACATCAGATGGCAATTGTAATCTGTATTTCTTGGGTTTTTATTGCCTCCATTTTAACCTGATTTTGATAACTAGAATAAAAAAATTCATAGAGAATACACTCAGGGTGAAAGGATACAGAGAAACTAGAGGCCTGTATGGCAAAAAAAGAGGAAAAGCTATCATAGAAAAATACAAGTATATACTTTATGTCAAAATAAAAAAAGAATCAGCCTGTAATGGCCTAAATATTTAGTTGTTTCTCTTCATTCTGCTTTTTTTATAAAGAAAAGAGAAGCCACAGGCAACACACTTTCTGGTTGCTACTACAGTACCATGTCAGTATAATTTGCGTTCTTGTCCAGCTGCAAACCTTAAACCTAAAAATCCATTCATTCATTTGATTGTTTCGAAACTCATTGAGTTACAGTCATGACAATAAAGTATCCACAATGCGATTTAAAGTACATAAGAAAAAACAGTAAGCACTGCCAGCATTTAAACCATATTATAAAACTACAAATCGAAAAGCAACGAAAATAGGTGGTTGCATCTATAAGTCAAGATAATGACATCTACAAATCAGCAACTATATTTTTAATAATTCCCTGAAGCCTAAAAGGTAGGAGCTAATTGGATTTCAGAGGCAGGAAGTTCTATCACATCAGTACCACTAAAGAGAAATGACATTTGCAGGACTGTATCCCTCTAATTGCTTGCACATAAACATCTTTTGGAGATGGAATTAGCATTCCCTTGAAAGTTTTTATCTCTTCATTGGCATGTCAGACCACTCATATCTGCTTTAGACAAATCCTGCTCCTCCACAAATCACCATAATGTCTGAATTTAGTACAAAAAATATTTTTAAAAAACTCAGACGAATGTGAAGAGAAAAATCCACCCAATTTGTGGGGGAAATAAATAGAACTGGGAATGAGTATCCCCCCACGGAAAGATGGTATCCCTTATGCTAGATTTTACAAGTAGTTACTAAAGCATCTGTTACAAATTACAGTACAACTATATCTGAATTGCTGATCTCATCTGAAATGGCATTTTCTACTTTTCCACTGAGAAATAAGAAATTTACCCAAAAATCTTAATATCCCAGTGCCTCATTTTCATGATCTTTCAGAAGATATATATGAATCATTTTTTTTAATCTCAAGAGAGCAGTGATTTGCTTGATGACTGCATAGGCTCTGCTCACAGTCACTCATGTCCTGGTCACCTCCCAGATGGACTATTGCAAAGTGTTCTACATGGGACTACCTGTGAAGATTGCTTGGACATTTAGCTGGTGCAAACTGTGACCCCCTGGGCAGTTATATATGCCCCTAAAATACCACATCTTACGTCTCTGTTCCATGAGCTGCATTGGTTATCAGTTTGCTTCCAGGAGTAATTTGAGATACTGGTTTTGGCCTTTAAATCATTTTGTGTCATGGACCACATTATATGAGGAACCTCCTGTACCTGATCACATCTGCCCACCCCATTTAGTTCAGCAGAAGGAATACATTGTGGGTCCCACATGCTCAGAATCTGCATTTAGAGGAATCCAGGAAATGAGACTTTTCTGCCATGGCATTTGCCCTGTGGAACATCATCCTCAACCCTCCCCATGGTGAGAATGATCCCAGCTGACCTTTTGGAAATCCTTTAACATCCAGTTGTGTTGACACTTGTAACGGATGCAAGGTGATGACGAATTAGATGATGAAATGAAATGCATGGATAGCCTTGAGGAGCCAGAAGGAGAGATACTGTCTAGGAAATAATCAGATGAGAGAGGTAGGAGGCAGGATCACTTAATAGTCAGAGAAAAGAAACTTAGGAAGGAGCCATCTTAATGGATTAGGCAGTTAAAACTGCAGGCGGGTAGGTTACACTTTCAGACTTGAAAGATTCGATTATAATCTAGCCTTACAATAAAGTAGAATTAGTTCAGTGGTCCTATTCCCTAGGAGGGCTGACATCAATCTTGCATATTAGTTTTGTTTCTTGAAAGCTGGAGAATGATCTGATATTGCTATTTCTTTTTTTCTTTCTTTAGATTCCTTTACCGCCCTTTTCCCCAAAGGGACTCAGGGCGGTGTACAGCCTATAAAATACATAAATACAAACATCAAAGATTAAAACTCTATTAATATATATATATATATATATAAACATGTGGCTGAATTTTTTTTCAAAAAAAACAAATATTAAAACCAATTTAAACCAAATAAAAAAATCTAAAATCTTAAGAGGGGGGGAGGTGAGGCTAGGCCAGACCGGCCTGAACAAAGAGGTAAGTTTTTAAGGCATGGTGGAAAGCACGAAGGTCTGATATTGTCCGAATCTCTGAGGGAAGGTCATTTCAGAGGGTGGGTGCTGCCACAGATAAGGCTCTCCCCCTGGGGGTCACCAGCCGACATTGTCTAGCCGACAGCACCCTGAGGAGGCCCTCTCTGTGGGAGCGTACTGGTTGGTGGGAGGTATTTGCTGGTAGAATGCGGTCCTGTTAATACCTAGGTCCTAAGCCATGGAGCACTTTAAAGGTAGTAACTAACACCTTGAAGCACACCCAGAAGACCACCGATAACCAGTGCAGCTCATGCAGGAGGGGGTCACATGGGCATATCCCCAGACCCCTATAATAGCCTGCGCGGCCGCATTCAGGACCAACTGGAGCCTCCAGGTGCATCCCAAGGGGAGCCTCATATAAAGAGCATTGCAGTAGTCCAGGCGAACAGTAACAAGCGCTTTAGTGACTGTCCGCAAGTAGTCCCGATCTAGAAAGTGGCACAACTGGCGTACCAGGTGAACCTGATAAATGTTGATGGTTGTAGATTCTGTCTATAGGAAAAAGAGAGAATGGAATGCTTCCATAAATTTATGAATTTAGAAAATCTCCTGAGTGTCTTAGATTTTTCTCACTGACAGAATTTATGATTTTATTAAAGCCTTGATCCTATCAATGGTAACTGATCTGTGCTAAGCGCAGTTAAATCTGAATCCAAATTTAACACACCACAGTTAATTTCCAGGGGATAATTAATTTCCCAGGAATCAAATGCTTTAAAGTTCTTTTCTTAGTGGCATAGGTTAACTAATTTTAACTTGCATTATAAACTCAATAAACTGAAAACTAAAAAAAAGGAATATGCCCTCTTCAAGAAGAACATTGCAGGCTAAGTAAAAATGATTCTATATCTCAAAAGAGACTGTTATCTTTTCACAGAGTAATATGCCCCTTTCCCCATAGAATGCTTTATTGGAGCTTATTCAAACTATGAAATTGAGCTTTTTGTAATAAAAAACTCATTCGAATTCTAATGGAATGGTGAACTTTGAATTACTGGTGTTAATTCAGAAATTCTTTTAATACTTGACTCCCTCCATTTATATTTCACCTTTGCAGCTATAATATGGCTACAATGAAAATAAAATATGGTAAAGACTTAAAGAGTAGAATGCTTTAAATATTTAAAACTAATGCAAATTATTATTCATATTAATAGTTATATTTGGGAGTGCAAGTTGTAACTGCAAGTTTCAGATGAGAAATTTTACCATTAAGATCCTGTAATCTATTAATTTTTAATGAGGCGTTGATCTTGTTAGCTTTAAAAGTGATTTGTTTTTTTTTCTGGATGCTTAAAATCTGTATAAACCCTCATCAGATAATTAAGCAGCTTTAATTACTTCCTACAAGAAAGAGTTCTTATTTTATAATTAGGGAATATGTTGTCATTACTTTTTTTGTCATTGCAGCAGGTGCATTACATAGAGTGTGCTGCTGATATTGTTAAAAGTGGTAGTCTGAGTTTTCTAGTAATAAAAAAAACACCAAGACAGCAGTTTTCACAAACTCAAGGTGCTTCTTAACTCAGTGACTTCCAATTATACATAAAATGATGGAATTTTCTAATCCTACACGTGTTCTCTCTTTTGACATTTTTACGGAGATCATCTACCTCTGGCAATGCTGTACTAATTATGCCATTAATATGGCATTTAAATTAAGTTAAATCTTTAAATTAAATAGTAGAGGGGAAAGAGATAAAAATCAAGATATATATTTACAACCTCAACTTTTTATTTTTATCTAAGTAAATACTGATCTTTTCTATAACAACAAACGAATCTAATCATCAAAAACCAAAATCTTTTTTCCCCTGTGGTAGTCTCCAAGTGGGAACAAAACTGGATACATGATTTTCTTTGATTAAAAAAGGTTAGTTTTGTCATCTCTGCCAGCTTCATCACTTTTTCCATCCATTCTTCCATTGTGGGTATTGACCTGTCCTTCCATTTTTGCACATGCAGAATTCTTGCTGCAGTTCTCAAATGTAGTAACAAGGGGAGGAGCCTGAGATATCAGCCCAGCAAACACACATTTACGGCATATCCACTCAGTTTTATTATTTTATTATATAATTAGCTTTTTGGTAATTTTACTGGACTTATTTTTACTTAACTAATTTTGTTTGGATGAGACAATAGTGATACACAGATAACAGATTTTGCCTGTAACTGAGTTATGGGGAAAAGAAAGAAACATTGTGATGTTAGCCCAGAACATCTCCCTCCTTTTAAAGAAAAAAATTTTTATTAGATTTTTCCGTATACAATAGACGCACAAAGATAAGTAAAAGAAAAAGAAAAAACTCAGACAATTACATCACTTTGTTATAAAAAGCATATCAATCTATAGAATAGCATGCTCTATTTCTAACTGTTATTCTAAGTTATACCCATCAGTTGTTTCCCTTCTTCTAACTTCTCTTCCTACTGTCATTTTTCTTCTTCTACCTCCTGCTCTTCTGTTTCCTTCAATCTTTTTCTTCTTATCTTAGGTTCCATCTGTTGGATCCGTTGATCTGACCGGCAGGCCAGGCTCCGAAATGTCTGGCAAAACAAGCGGTCAGCTGATCAGTCAATGAGGCTAATACCCCCTCACTATTCTACCCAGCGCTAGACAGCTCGGCGGCTGTCTTTAGCGAGTTGTGATTGGGTAAGAGGTTTAGTTGTTGCCCTTAAGAAGGGCCAGTTACTGTAACCAAGTGCTGGTTTCTGTTTCAATTTACGCTTGTGTTTCAATAAACATCATTGCTGAACCCGAGAGCTCCTGCCTATCTTTTCTGGCGCGAACCCAACAGGTACCATAGGTTTATCCAAGCATGACTGAATGAGGAAGGCGAACTGACTTCCCCTCTTCACAGTCATTCATCCCTGTGATCTGCCTACCATTTTTTATTCATGTTTTTTCAAGCTAGACTTGCCTGAAATTCTCTCTAAATAGAGTCAATGGCAATAAAAGAGCAACCAAGCACTGTGTGGGCAACGTCATCCATGGAGCCCCTGGTATCACCAGGCTCTGTAATTAAATGAAAATCATGGCAGCCAACTTGGCACATTCACTTGAACCAGTACTGAGTCAGATTTCTTGTCTTCCTTCTCCAAATGTATTGGGATGTCCAACCAATGATCGAAAAGGCCCCGGTGGAAAAAATTTGCTTGCTCAGGCATTTCTTAGCAGCCTCAGTAGTGCCAGAATGTTATCTGCGTTTTGATTTCATTACCAACGCAATTATACCGTGGTGCATTATAGTGTGATTCCAGCTTCTTTGGAGCACCTTCAACAGGTTAGAGAATGTTCATCTAGATTACAAGTTTGCAATAACTCTTCGAGCAAGTAACAGCTGCAACTCTAGAGGGTGGGGGATGTAAAGCAGGGTTTCCCAATCTTGACAACTGTAAGGCGGGTGGACTTCAACTCCCAGAATTCCCCAGCCAGCCATGTTGAAGTCCACCCACCTTAAAGTTGTCATGATTGGGGAACCGTGATGTAAAGCATCTTGGTAGAGACTTTACTGTGGGATGAACCATTATCATGACTTGGTAGATATTCTGACCTAGCAAAGACAGCACTGCATGCTTATGGTACTTTCTAGGTAAATGTAGGCAGAGACAGACACACACAGCCATCTTGACTTTCCAGACTTCTGAAAATGTGGGGAGGTAGCACTCTTTCTCCCCTACGACCCTCTCTAAGTGAACCCAATTCAGTTTTCTCAAACCGATACAAAGCAATGGAGCAGGCAACCACGTCCACCGTTGAACCAAGCACAAAGAGAAGTAATGAAATTGTTCCTTTAAATATTTTTAGGAAGATAGCTGGGGGATCCCATCTCTCTGCTCACTCCACACTCGATCAACACAACAGTCTTAGGTATCATAGCAAGCAAATAGCACCAGGGGCTGCACCATTGCGCCCCTTAGCAGAATGGATTTCACACAGGGTGCAAACGAGTGATTGGTTCCTCCAAGAGCTTGCTTTGTGCTCATTGGATCCAACCAAGGAGTAAGGAAGAGACAATAGGCAGTTGATCAAAAAAACAGATTGGCCCAGAATGGCAAAATTACAGTGTGTGAGATCTAGTATGTGTAACTTAGGACATCTTCAGAAAGGATAAAATATGAGTGGGCAGATGATCGGACAGGTGTTCATGCTTGGAAGTGTAGAAAAACGGTTTGGGCTTTGTGCCCTTCTGGCGTTGTGATGGTGCAGCCTCTGTCAGATAGGGCTCAAATTTAGGAGCAGGCTGAGCTGACTTTCAAAGGTTCCCTAAAATTGACTTGTTGCCAATGTATACAGCCAGCACATCCACACAATACATCCCTTTCCCAAGGATGGGGAAACACCACCATGGTGTACTCAAAATAGAAAGGGTTCGGTTTAATTTTGAGGATGGGAGTCTCCTCATTTGGCTCCTTGACCTAAACCTAATGGAATATTTCAGAGATTCCACATGACGTACAAAGAAAACCATAGGGAGTCAGGCATAAAGAGAATGATGGAAAAGGGGGCTTCCAAAATACTGAGGCAGACCTTCCACTTCCGCCTTCATGACTCAAATAAATCAATGGGATTGTTTATGAGGCCTACCCCATCTTCTGGGAAACACGCAACCTAATTTTGTGTGTGTGTGTAAATTGCTGGTCAATTTAGAGTGAGCTTCCTGGGGATAATTGATTTATGATCTATGACCTATCACTTGTTGTTTCTATGTATGACAAGCTACTGCACCGGAGACAAATCCCTTGTGTGTTCAATCACACTTGGCCAATAAAGAATTATATTCTACAATACGAGACCCAAATCGTACAGCAATGCAACCAAATTCAGCAGGCAGGCAGCCTTCCCAGCCGGAGACAGCTTCATCATGCCCATTGCAGAAGCACAAAGGAACAAGTTATCAGGGAAGAGGGTTCAACTGCAGTCTGAAAAGCGACACCACTGAAAAAGACATCCCAGTTCTCCTATGGATTGGCATGGCTTGTTTTCACAAATGAAAGACTTGAGGATTATGTAAACCAGAAGCTTTGCACCTAGAGGTGGCCCGGACTGGAGTAATACTGGCCTAGTTCCCTAGCTTGTTTTCCCAAGCACCAGAACAGGAGCGGACGACGAGTCTGAAAATGGGCGATGTGGTTCTCCAACCACGAGAACCACACCCAAGAGTTGAAAAGGAACATAATCTGCTCACGCTGCCCGTGAAACCAGGTCAACCCACCCACTCTTCCCCAGTTCATTCTCCGCTGTGGCGAAAGGAAGCCATTTCCTATGAAGGAGACCAAAATGGAGCGGGTGAGGAAGGGAGCGAGTTTGTAGGCGTGGGTGTCTGCCCGGAGGAGGGAAGGGAACGATCAAAAACCTTGCCGATTGGTTCCCATGCACCATCCCTCTGGAAGTGGAGGGAAATGCCACTGATGCACCCACCCACTCAACAGCAGCTGCCAGCAGCTGCCCAAGTCAGACTGGAGAGAGGTATGCACCGGCAGGGTCCCATCACAAGGATGTAACTACGCAAATCCATTTTTCATGAGCAAGACGTAAGGGCAGACACACACACACACACACAAGGCCATGGGATTCTGGCCATGTCTGGCCCACTTGTGGACTCTCTGAGCAGTCTTCTGTTGCCTCCAAGCCACTCTTCGCACAGTTCAGAAACAACAACTCTGCTTGACTCTCCAAACACTATTATACAAATGCCATTGTCAGTGAAAAGGGTGTTCAAGGAAAAGTGAGAAGGACAAGCTCTCCATCATCTGCAGCAACTGGAGGAACAAGAGAGCTGGCTAGTTGTGACCTCTAGTCCCCTGAAAACTTCCACCAGGAGAAAGCCTTTGTTAGCAGGGAGATCCAAAGTCATTTAATGCCTTGTTTTCTAGGCATTCCTGGGTCAACACAATCCCCAGTTGCTTCAGTTTCACCCCTGCGCCAAACCATAATAGTGTTCCTCAGTTTCCCAGCTCAACCAGGTGTACCTATGCCAGTCTACAAGAAAAGGGATGGACTTTGATTCAAGCACAGAAATGCCAAGAGTGAAAGAAACAGAGCCAGGGAAAGCTCGGAGGTGGCCCTCTTGCCTGACTCCAAGTCTCGTGTCCTTTCAAAGAGGTGAAGCTTGTCTTTGTTGGAGTGGAGCATCTTGACATCTTCAAAAGCATAATAAGCAGCAAGGGTAAAGTTGACATCACCTGTTGTCAAGAGGTCAAAGACACAGGACTGGAAGTACAAGTCCTCAACTGGAAGCTTCTCTTTGCATTTGGCTGTGGCTGATTCATAGGTGAACACCTCCGGCGGAGAAGATGGGTTTGAGCCTTTCCGGAGAGGGTGGTTTTCAGTAGCCTTTGGGTTGGAAGGGAAGGCATGGAAGTCCAGCTGCTGGTTGAGTGGACAACCCCGGAGGCAGAGATAGAGGCCCTGGTTATCTCCGTCCTCCACAGCTTTCACGACCTCCTCTGGCATCCGGACGGCAAAGGTGAGGTAGCGACCGACTTGCCTCACTACGATGGTGGTGCCAATGTACTTGGCCTGGATCTCAATGTGTTGGCCAGAGACCTTCTCGGTGATCTTCAAGCTGTTGGCACCATACTTGTCACCGCCATTCTTGGAGCCATCAGCAAAGGCTGCTGGGAGTTCATCCATCTCTGCCTGGTATACCTTTTGATCCACGCACTCCTGGAAGCTCTTGAAAATGATAGTCAGCTGGTGGGAAAGGCAAAGGGTTACTGACATTGGCAAGATGGTTTGAATCTGTTCATAACCCACCCATGTCTGTTGTACCAGGCCTAAACACTCCATTTCTCTCTTCTGCTAGTCATCATAAAATATTTTTCATGCCTAACTCCCAGGGCCAAGGGAGAGAGGTGTAACCAATGATTTTATGGTGACATTGAGAGTCGGTTGATGCAATTCTGAATTGCATCCACAGAGGGATCGAATTAAGATCACATGAGGTACTAATATCACTCTATAAAGCCTTAATAAGACAACAACTAGAATACCGCATCCACTATTCAGACCCCAGAAAGAGGGCAGAGAAGAGCAACAAAGATGATAAGGGGGCTGGAGGCTAAAACATATGAAGAACGACTGCTAGAACTGAGCATGGCTAGTTTAGTGAAGAGAAGGATCACGGGGGACAGGATAGCAGTGATCCAATACTTGAGGGTCTGCCACAAAGAAGAGGGAGGTCAATCTATTCTTCAAAGCCCCTGAAGGCCAGACAAGGAACAATGGATGGAAACCAACCAAGGAGAGATTCAACCTAGAAATAAGAAGAAATTTCCTGACAGTGAGAACCATCAACCAGTGGAACAGAAGTTGCCTTCTCAAATCCGCCAACCCAGAACAGCCAACAGGATCTCGCAGGCCGTGCGACATCCTTGCCCAATAGCATAGATTATGTATAATGAGGTCAGAAATGAGGCCTGGGGCGGGGAGGGGCAAACATGGCCTACTTTTCCTACATGGCTTTTGATTCATTTGTTTTTAAACAAAAAAACCCATCCGGCCATCTTATAAAACTGTAGGCGGCAGGCTTTTCTATTAGCGCGAATGGTCTGAATCGGGCCTATGTTTCGTTGTGTTCCATCTCAATGTCTTATGAATTTACAGGAGAGGCAATCTTCGATTTACGACGGCAATCCCAGCCCAACATTGCTGTCGTTAAGTGAGATGTTTGTTAAGTGAGTTTTGCTCCCTTGGATGACCTCCCTTGCCACCGTTGTTAAGCGAATCTTGTTTTCCCAAAAGGGGATGGCTTGACCCCGGGATCCTGACCAAAATTCAGACGTGGGGCAACTGGTTCCAATTTACAACCATTGCACTATCTCCGGGTCATGTGATCACCTCTGTCGCCTTCTGACCAGCAACATCAGGGGGGGGGCAGTTTGACCTAACCACTGTGTTACTAATGTAGACACTGCAGCAATTCACTGAAAAACGGTGGCCGAAAAAGGTCATAAAATGGGACAAATGTCGCACTTAGCAGATGTCGCACTTAGCGACATCAACCAGGGCTTCAATTGTGGTCATAAATCGAGGGCCACCTGTAAATACATACACATATATATAAACATACATGCATAGGCAAGCAAGCAAGGAGCTCGACATTTGGGGAGAAGTCAAGCAAAGCAGCTTTCCCGAAAGGCCCACCAGGGGGCAGATTTCTCCAAGCCCATGCTGGGCTCCGGGGACATTCTCACCTTGGTGGTGGCTGTTGCGAGGGAGCCGGGCAGGACGGGCGTATTGGTCACCTGCACATTCAGGTAGCTGTTGTCAATGAGCGGCCAGGCCCCTTGGATTTTGCACGTCTGGAAGTTGTCCGAAAACGTCCGCAGGTGGGGGTCTCCGAACAGGCCGCAGTGGGTGTAGTTGGGGCGCAAGGCGTGCTTATGGAAGCTACGCTCGTAATGGCAACTCTCGGGGCTGTCCGAGCGCTCCTGGCTGTCGCCCCGGGGCAGCGGAAGGAGGCGAGGCTGGGAGGTGGGCCCGTCTTTGGAGCAGTTGTGTTGGGTCATGAGATCATCGATGCCGTGGACCGCAGAGTGGTAGAAGAGGTCCCCCCGGCAGGTGCGAGCCGTGTGGCGGGTGCAGAGGGCGTAGGCACGCAGGGCAGGGCAGAACTCGGGGGCATCCTCAGGGCCCGGGGGCTGCGTCCCTGAGGTGGCGGCCAAAAAGTCAGAGTTGCACTTCATGATCTTGCATGGAGACATCGCTAAGAGAAAGAGAGAGAAGAAAAATACCTGTTGAACGTGTCGAGGGAGGTTGCCGGTTGTCCTGAAATCCTTCCCTTCAAAGAACCTCTCAAAATAGTTCATTTTCTTTTCTTTTTTGTGGTATAAATTTTTATTATTTTTATAGAGAGACGGAAAACAATGTGCTTGCATATTTCCATCAACATCGGCCATCCGGACATACAATTCAAATGTATTTCATCAATACTTATCATGTTCATTGATGTTATTTCACACCTACTCCTTCCATCTCTTATTCAACCATCTATCCAATTTTTCATTTCCCTAAAACTTCAATCAATGTCTGCACATGCGCACAATCGGTGCACACACACTCAAGCCCCTCCCCTCCACCTCGCACCAGGCCGGCAACCGAAAAAGGTTGGTGATCCCTGGGATAGATAATAGTCAGAGAGAAATGACACTGGCACAGAAATTATCAGTATAGAAGACTGTAAATCATTCCAAAACTGTTGCAATTTCCTCCAAGACAAATTCTACTTTTCCACCCCATCCCCCCTCAGCTGGCATTGGCAAATTCAAGAGGCAGATTTTAGGCTGACAAGATCAGTGTGGAATTTGACAGAGGCTTTCTAATCTACCTATACAGGTAGTCCTCAACTTACAACAGTTCATTTAGTGACCGTTCAATGTTACAATGGCACAGAAAAAAGTGACTTATGACTGCTTTTCACACGACCATTGCAGCATCCCCATGAGCACCTGATCAAAATTGGGACGCTTGGCAGCTGACTCAAATGTATGGTGGTTGTAGTGACCCGGGGGGGGGGGGGTCACGTGACTATAAAGCAAGAGCAAGTCTGATTTTTTTATACATAGTACAGCATAAGGCGAAGGGACATTTCCCAGGGAAAAACCCCTCAGTACATCACAGGATTCAAATAAAGGACATCATTTGTTTTGAGAACCATACACTTCCATTCATTACTTGCATGGATTGGCCTTGGGCAGGGGTCCCCAGCCCCCTGTCTGCGGACCGATGCCAGTTCGCAGAGGGCTAGCAACTGGGCTACGCAGCTAGAAGTGAGCCAATGGCACACCAGGCAAGGGGTGGGGCCAGGGCAGGAGGGCAGAGGTGCAGAAGCCATCTCACCCAGCACAAAGGCTCCCTGCCGGCCTGAAACTGATCCTCAACTCCTGGGTTCCGTGTCTCCCCTCCCCCTCTCCCCACCACCCC
>JANHFO010002183.1:242653-254996 GCA_032468095.1 Pareas carinatus
CCCTATCTTTTGATTTCTTTAGCTTATTATTTCTTACTTTCATTCTGTATGCTTGACCTAGAAAGAACAGTGATGAACCTTATATACATGTCAGAAAATGTCAGGCACAAAAAAATGGGACCACACATTAAGTCCCAGTTAAGATGATTTATTGATGATGTCTATTCACAAGAAACTAGACAACTAACGGTCAGCACTAAACTGGTATTAGATAAGAAGAAACAGAATTCAAAAGAGATTGAGCTGAGATCTTTTGTGGGAACATAGCAATTCTAGGCTGATAACTTTTTTGACTCCACCTCCAGATTCTGGCGGCTCTTTCTCAACAGAAAACATGGAATGTCTATCCCTTGAATCAAGGGTGTCTGTAAGACAGTCCAAAAAGGTGAAAATCCAACTGTGCAATCAAAGCCATACGCAATGGCACATGCAAAACAAGCATGGCTTGGATCCATCACATGGTGATGATTACCATGTTGATGTTTTAAAGCCTTCCCACCATCTTAGAACATGTTTTCCTGAGTTACAGGTATTACAAGGAATTGCACTCCCATTTAATTCAAAAGATAGATTGTCTGACTGTTCAGATCAATGGGATTTATAATTTTCCCTGAAAGATAAGCATCCTGAAACAGCAATTTTGCTCTTAGACTTCTATATTGTTTCACAGTGCTTTACAGTATTCTCTAAGTGGTTTACAGAGTCAGTATGTTGCCCTCAACAATCTGGGTCCTCATTTTACCAACCCCAGAAAGATGGAAGGCGGAGTCAACCTTGAGCCGGTCAGGATCGAACTGCTGGCGGTGAGCAGTGACTTAGCCTGCAATGCTGCATTCTAACCACTGCACCACCACAGCTCTCAATGGCAATATCACTTTTTTCAATAGCTAATTTCTGTAATCAACGCATAAGGTTTTCGTATGTTTAGATCCAAATACATAAGTAAATAATTTTCTTAAATTAATGAGGTTTTATTATATTTGGTTGTTTTAATTTTTATGATTTGGTCTGGGACTCTAACCATAAGTTTATTTGTTTCTCTTCCCGAAGAAGCCCCTCACTCAAATTGATAAATCTGAAGAAGGTTTTTTGGGGGAGGAAATCAGAGCCATTTAAAAGAGTACAAGGTGGACATGGCTACAATCAGAAAATTTTGTTTCAGGGTTGACTCGCCACTTATGATCTACAGAAAGAAGGATATTAAGGGCTACTAAGATGAACTCTTGGACTACCTTAGCTATGTGGGTCAGTAGATTCTCCTAACTGAGTCACACAGCAGGAGACAGCCCCTGAGTTTCCTCAAACTCTTCAAACTATATTTCTCCAGCATGGATGAAAAATATATGCAGACACTTATCTCAGACTTAGAATGAGCAGGAACTTTCTCTAGTATCCATTAGTAAATCAAAGTCTTGAGATGAATCTGTAGGCCACTGCTGCCTTGTAATTCTTGAAACTATTTTTTTCTGCAGAGGTTTAAGAAGAGTTAAGGCAAGAAGCAATGAGCAGGCTTCTCTAGAAATGAAATGAATGATACCTTTGTTATGTACATACTATTAAGCTCCTGTTTATTTCACATTCCTCCTCCTGTTGTTTCCTGGCACTTGAAATTCTGCCTTGCCTTCAAATAAAATTGCAATCAGCTTATGCTAAACTCATGCTTCTTGTCCCCCTGCTTTGCACCATTACAGCTTGCTGGGCTGCATTAACCAAGCAATTAGCCCTTCTTTAGTCCCAGCAGGAATCAACCAAAATTGATGAAAAAGAACATTGCTTCGATTTTAATCAGGAGAGGTGAAAATTACCAAAATGAAATTGTTTGTCCGCATTATATTCTTAGCCAGATTGTTTTCTTTCCCCTTCTTGTTCACTCCCTTGGACGCACACTTTTCATCAGCCTGTGGCTTAGAGAACCACAAAAAAGAAGAAAAAATAATTATAATGCACTGATAATCTCATCACACCATTTCATATGTCACCTCTGATGCTCTTCTTCCCTGACCAGTGCAGAATTGAGCTTTCAATGCAGCAGAAAACTCTCCAAATGGAGAGGGTGGCTGGAAGGGATCTCAGAGGTGTTCTAGTTCCATGCCCTGCTCAAGCAGAAGACCCTGTGCCATTTCAGACAAATGACTGTCCAATCTCTTCTTAAAAGCCTCCAATGTTGGAGCACCCACAACTTCTGGAGACAAGCTGTTCCACTGGTTAATTGTTCTCACTGTCAGAACACTTCTCCTTAGTTCTTGGTTGGATCTCTCCTTGATAAGTCTCCATCTGTTACTTCCTATCCTGACTTTATGTGCTTTAAATATTGAACCCCCACCCTCTTTTTGTGACAGCCCCTTAGATATTGGAAGACTCCTATCATGTCATCCCTAGTCATTCTCTTAATTAGATTAGACATACCCAGTTTCTGCAACTGTTCTTCATTTTAGCCTCCAATCCCCTAATCATCCTTGTTTCTCTGCACTCTGCACACTTTCTAGAATTTTAACAACTTTTTGTATCATGGTGACAAGAACCAATGCAGTATTTCAAATGTGATGTTACCAAAGCATTATGAAGCAATACTCAGTTTCAGATGTACATGCTAAACAGACAAAGATCTCAATAAGCAGCTGAGCACACAGGGATCCAGTTAGGCCCTCGGGTGCAAAAATCCACAGGTATGAAAGCATTTCTACCAGATGGCTGTCCAAACACTGCAGAAACACATCCAAGGAAAGGCAGTTCTTTTTTGTCATTTGAATTTTTTAAATAATACGACAACAAGTAACACTCTAGCCGTGCATATTATTCAGGTTTTAAGCAGGCAGAAAGATGGATTGGTTAGACTGATCTGTTTTTACTCCTGCTACTATATTACCATCCTCCTCATCCTCATTATTATTATTACTTAGTCAAGCATATATGAGAAATACACGTATAAGTAAGAGCACACTATATAAACATATAGTTTATATATATAGTTTGTGACCTCCTCTTGATCATTGGCTGCACTGTTGTACAGCTCTTGCTCTTAGGACTGGGGAAGAGTTTTGCAATTGTTCAGCTGCTATTTGCCTTTCTGCATCTTAATCTCTGGGATGCTAGAGAGCAAGTAATGGTTTCCCATCTGTGCAAAACGTCTTCAGATAGACAAAAAGGGCTTTTACATCGCCTCAGTCTAAATATTCTCATTTTCCCCTAACCCCACACAGGATTTTCTTTTCAGCATGGTGACCATTTTCATTGCCTTCACTGAACCTATCCCACCCTGTCTATCTCCTTATTTGTAGTGCTCAACATTGCAAAGGTGGTAGACTGAGGTAAGTACATAATATGGAGGGATTCTTTAGTCGTGTTCCTGCAGCACATATAACCCAGCCAATTTACCTGACGAATTCTTCTTTGTTTCCTTTAGCTTGCCTTGCAGGTTTAAGTGTGCTTTAGGCGTGTGCCATTTTACTTCCAATATCTTATTTTGGTGGCATTCCCAAAGCGCCTATGCTCTATCTGACTGGAGGTTTGTTTTTTTCCTTTTGGCCATGAGATTCCACTACTATTCTGTGCTTTTCTGGTGTTGGTGTGATGTCTGTTAGGTCCGATCGCGGAAAGAAGCAGGCTGGAAAAACCTCAGTGAATCGCAACAGCGTTTATTAACAAAGTAAGAGCACAGAATGTAGCCAGCACAGGCTGGTTATTCTAACAATCCTTTATAGTAATTTGGGCTAGTGCAGCAGCCAATCAACAGGTCAAACTGGATGGTCTCCGAAATGTCTGAGTAGTTGGGAGGGGAGAAAACAGCTCCCGACATCTGCTGACCACTTAATTAGGTCAGACAGCAAGGAGCCTCACTTGACCAGCAGACTCCTAGGATCCAGCAATGTCCTTTTCCTCTATACTTCGAGAAACCATTGTGTGCCATTTTCAAGTGTGTCTGCCTTTGAGATTTGATGGAAGTGTGGGGAATATCAGGAAGGCAGCAGCCTGCAGGATAGATGACTGATTACACAAGGGAAGAAAATACATTCTCTGATATCCTTTGACTGCTGTGAAATGAAATGTAGGTAGTCCCTGACGTATGAACGCAACCGAGTCCAAAATTTCAATTTCTAAGCAAGCAATTGTTAAGTGAGTTTTGCTCCATTTTATCCCCTTTCTTCCCACAGTCGTGAAGTGAATCACTGCAATGATTAAGTTAGTAATGCGGCCGTTAAGTGAATCTGGCTTCGCCATCGACTTTGCTTGTCGCAAGGCCGCAAAAGGTGATCACGTGACTCAGGGACACTGCCACTGCCATAAATACAGGTCAGTTGCCCAGCAACCAAATTATGATCTTGTGACCATGGGGATGCTGCAATGGGATGTTTAAATGTTAAAATGGTCATCGGTCACTTTTTTCAGTGCTGCTTAACTTTGAATGTTCACTAAATACATGGTTGCAAGTTGAGGACTATCTGTCAATGCAAGGCGCCACATTCCATCTAGGAAAATTTCTTTAAAATCCCCTTCTTCTTTGGAAGAAAAATTGAAATCAGTGACCCTCCCATCAGACGAAATAAGAATTGTGTTTAGAATACAACATAATTTTTTTTTCTGCATGGGCTGAATCCATTCTGTTGTGTCCCATGCGGGCAGCGCGGGAAATCTGCGGACCGTGATTGGCCGGACTACCGACCCAGCGCGCTCCAAAGAGAACTCAGCGCAGAAGCGCTCCACTGGACTATTGGTTGATTGTCGGTGCTAGGACAGGACAATTCAAACCCCGTTATAAGTGGGAGCCAGTCTTTAGTTACTTGTCTCGGTTACACGCAATGGTTGAATAAAGAGTTGTTGTTATGTGGCTCTGGTCTCCATTTGTCCCTCACCACCACCCCAAGTACACAACACACACCATTATCAATTGCTTCTCCTGATGCTTCAAATAAGGGAGTGCGATCAAAACTAAACCATAGACTAAGAATGACGAGAGACTTGAAACAAGACTAGGAAGAGGAATATGACAACTCTTGACAGTTCAAGGATTTGTACAGTATCCATGAATCTGAAAGCCCGTTCTCCGTTTCACTAATGAGCAATCCCATGCGGCTTCACTTGACACGGGTATCACACCAGGAGTGCTTTGACTGACACATAATAGGCTAGAAAGGAACAAAAGAATTCAATATATTCATGACTTAGCTAAGCCCTGGAGCGGTTGATGGTGGAAGCTTGCCTTACTGGGTCTTAAGAAAGGCCAGTGAAGAATGACAGAAGATGCTTCTAGGTGGGAATACAAAGAAAGAGCTTGAGAGAATATACAGTGCTCGACTATTCACGTGGAACTGGTTGGTATTCAGACAGAGTCTGTCTGAGAAACAGGAGATGAGAAACGAGAACACAATTCTTTGCAGGAAGAGACAAGATTATGTACTCTGGGCCCAGAAATTCCCAAGTATTTTTCTCTATAGTTCTCATGTTGAGAAGTCATTATGATGACTATGGATGGACTGTCGGTTTTAGCCACAGCAGCAACAATTTAATTGAACAGAATTTGCTTTAAAAATTAATTTCAAAAGAAAGGAGAATTTTGGAGAAATGCTTATGAGTGGGCCCAAGGTGTTTTTTTTGTTGAAAAGGCAAGGATACAAGGACAGTTTTTCCCCCATGCCAGCACTCTGCTAAACAACTAACTTCTACAACACTGTCAAATTACCTAGTAGGGCTGTATTACTAGTGTCCTTCTCATCTTTCCTATTACCTGTTTACAATTAATTTCCTTGCTTGTGTCCTACAATCTATACTAGTTGCTTTCTTCAGTATCCTTGTAGATTGCATATTTAGTATTCTATGACTGTTCTATGTCTATCACTGAATGTATCTTATGACAGGATGAATGTATTTTATGATTGTGATCATAAATATATCACTTGTAGCTTATATGTACATTGAGACCTTGTGCTCTGGAGACAGGTTCCTTGTGTGTCCAATCAGACTTGGCCAATAAAGAATTCTATTCTGTTCTTCAAAAGAAAAGAAAACTAAACTTTGTTTTTCCTGGAAGATGTTTTGTTTCTCACTCAAAAAGCTTGAAGAAGCTTCTTGGATGAGAAGCAAAATGTCTTCAAGGAAAAATAAAACCCAGTTGCCTTTTAGAAAAGCATCTTTAGAACAACTACGACCTGGGTGACTGAGAATCTTCACAGTCACTCTCATGGGTGGGGTTTGAGGCTCTAATTTCTTGTGATAACAATGTGTCAGTCTGTCTTTCACTGTAAAATCCTCTCTCAACTATTCTGCATTCTGTTTTTACACAGTCCCAGTTCACAGAGAACATCCTATTTCTCTGTCCATTGGGCTTTTTCAGTAGTGTCTGCTAAGGGGGCGTACTGCTCTTGAGAACTGGCTGAAGAATTTCTCCCTCCCATGGAGAAATTCAAAAAAGTCATTCTCCCAGTTTCTCTGTTCTCCCCTTGGTTGAAGAGTTTCTCAATGCCATACAAATCTTCTCTATCAGATAATAAATAAGAGTTGCTGAAGTGAAGATTTTTAATTTCTTCATTGACTAGGTGAACTTAGATGGAGAACAAAGTTAGTTATGGTTGGGTGTCTTGATGGCTTCATGCAATCTTTCATGAACCACAGTTTCTGAAACAACAGTGAAAATGTGTCCCTGTCTTCTTGTCCAGCATATGAACTGCTTGGATGGACTTTTCTGACCATTGTATGAGGCAGAATTCCTTACTAGGTAGACCATGACCTGATTTAGCCTCAGACCTCTTCTTAAAACTATGCTGTTTTCCTGAATGGACTATAGGATTGTGATGTGAAAGCAGTATCTGCATATTTATTGACCCACCAGCTGGGACAATATATATTTTATACAGATCAAAGAGAGTCCCAAGCTAGAACTAAGGAGAAATTCCCTGATAGTGAGAACAATTAATCAGTAGAATAGCTTGCCTTCTGAAGTTGTGGGTGCTCCATCACTGGAGGCTTTTAAGAAGTTTTCAACAAGAGACTGGACAAGCATTTCGGTCTCCTACTTGTGCAGTGGGTTGGAGTAGAAGATATCCAAGGTCCCTTCCAACTTTGTTAGACTGTATTCTACTTTCTCATTGGTTTCTAGCTGCATGTGGCCCCACTAACAGCAGGAAAACAGACTCATCCAATTTCCCAGTCTGCAAATTAGTGGAAGGTCTACACAGGCCATTTGAAGCATGCGGCAGTGAAGTAATTTTCCATTTTCCTGCTCTTTCTTATATGGGTTAACACATATTTGAAAAGAATGTGAATGAATGAAATGCTGGTGTTGCATCATTTCACCGTTTCCTTCCCTTGGTGAAGCAATTGATTGCGGGAATTGGGCCCATGCACGAATGAGACCCATGTACAGCTCTCCTTTGCAAAGGGAACTGCTGTCCCATCTGCCAATCCATCATAATAAAGGGATCAATTGTATTCATTACAGTCCCCAGAGAGGACAGCTTTTTACATGCCCAGAAGACACCGTAGTATGAACTCATGCATATTAAATCATGTTTAAGAGTCTGAAGTATGAGTTCAGCAGAATGTGAATCAGCAGCATGACATGGTTTAAAAAAAAAGGAGAGAGAAATGCAGTTTTTAGCTTCATCGTTAGAAATGTCATTTTCAAATCACATGGAAAGAACAATTGCACTCATTTTTACCCTGGGCGGATCCCACCACTAATACTATGTCCATTTCTGTTGACTCACAATTAAGAAATCAGCTAAACAGGTTCAAAGGTAGATCATAAAAATGTAACTCTGATGAGGAGAGAATGATAGAATGGATTGATGGAATGATGGACTGAGTGACATCAAGTTACTGTTGACTCTTGCTTTTAAATTATTGGATCTTTTTTTCGGTGAAGACATCTTTAAGAAAAATAAAGAATACATTCACACATACAAAAGGAAAAATGACAAGTAGGAAAGAGAATTAAATTAGTGTTAGTAGCCACAAGGAGAAATCTATTGCTGTTGTGATCAAATTCACTCGCATTGTTGTGGGCCATCTTCATCTCTTCCTCCACATTTTTTCAAACATTTATGGACTTAAGAAAACTCGATCTCCTGAGGGAAGAAGTGATGATAGTCTTCAAGGGCTTACAAAGCAATTGAAAATAAGGTGGTCAGAACCTGCTCTCCATGATTCTAGTCTAGAACCTTAAAAAAGGTATTAAGTTGGAAGAGGACAGATTCTTTACCTCTAACTTCCTAATGTTAGGAACAATTAAACAACGGAATGACTATCATTGAGAATGGTGCTT
This sequence comes from Pareas carinatus, assembly GCA_032468095.1. NCBI lineage: Eukaryota > Metazoa > Chordata > Lepidosauria > Squamata > Pareidae > Pareas > Pareas carinatus. The sequence continues at coordinate 250,911 of JANHFO010002183.1, forward strand.
GGTTCTTCTTTGCTGGATATTTTCAAAGTAAAGATCAGACAGTATTTCCTGGAGATGCCTATATTTCAATTCCTGTAGTGGACAGGAAATTGGATTCCAACAGATTCCATGATTCTAAGTCAGCAATCAATTGTTAGCTTTGCTTAAGTTCATTAGTGGTCTCTGGTGAAAGTTATAAGTCTGCATGGAGCCGCATGACTTCGGAACAGTGTTTCTCAAAGTTGACAACCTTAAGATGACAACCTTCAGTCAGAATTCCTCAGTCAACATGCTGGCTGGGGAATTCTGGGAGTTGAGGTCCACCCATCTTAACATTAATAAACATGAAGAAACATGGCTTTGGAGTGTCTGTGGAATAATGCATAATGAAATCTTCTTCCATGTATAAGAATTCCCTCCCTCTAGAAAACTAGCACCGGAAGATTGCAAATTATTTCTTTTTTGAACATTCAGATCATTCAGTCATGGGAACCAGGGAATCCTGAAGTGTGCATCCCTGACAAGAATGATAATATTCCGACATTTTATATTATTCATTCTAAGTATTTCTCAGGTCTTCTGGGTGGATAACATGACAGGGAGATCCAGATGCCTCTGAATGAATCCCTTTGAGAAAAAAATAGAATAGAAATATAAGAAATAAAATGCCTTGCAGGGCTTTATCAAGAGCCATTGAGATCATTTGGAACTCTTTTAAATTTTCAGATATATTGCAGCCGTGACAAACACTTTTTATTGGCATCTTAATCAAGCAGATAAATAACTCTCAAAGTTACTATTTGTAAATGTGAACCCACAAGCCATTCGCCTTCTATTTTGTCAATGGCGCCTTCCATTTGGCAGTGTGCTTCCTTTGCAAGAGAAGTCAAGGAGCATAACTTTTGAACCAATGGCATTTGGGTTGTCCGAAATGTCCGAAATGATAAATAGGGAACATGGAAAGCTATTATCCAACTCTGCGGATAATAAATCTCTTCTTCTGCAAGAGGCACTGTCTGATCTTGAGAATATCACTTCTACCTTGCTGTCAGCTCCATTGGTAAAAAAATGACTTCTCATTTCCAACCAATAATGAGGATAAAATGGACCAAGAGTAATGAACCAGGAAGTTGAGTCATCCATTATAGAGCTGGCTAGAGAAGATGAATTTTCTCTCTCTTGTCCGAGTAGCAAATCCAATGTATAATAATGATGCAATTGCTTTAAACTCTGGATGGTCTGGGTGGGATAGATGTAGACCAGTGGTTCCCAAAGATTTTCAGTCCACCGCCCCGTTAGTGCTACAAATTCATCCTCAGTGCCCCCTCACGCTGCCGCCGAGCTCCTGACTGGCGGCGCGCAGAGCTCCGGCTTGGGCAGGCGAAGGGGGTTAGGGTGAGACACACATGCAATGAGAATGAGAGAGAGGCAAAGAGACAAATACACAGAGACAGAGAAAATGATGCACAGACACACACACACAGAAAGAGACATACAGAGAAACCTGGGAAATCTCTCTCTCTCTCTCTCTCTCACACACACACACACACACTCACTCAGGGGACCTCTGCCCTCTTGTTCAGGCCCAGGAGTACAGGAATGGAACAACCTGGGACAACCCCGCTTGCTGCCACCCCCGCCATCAGAGGCCAGAGCTGGGCGCTGGCCAGAAGACGCGGGGTCGGACACAAGCCGCCCAGTGTGTAAGGAGCATAAGGCACAGCACGAAAGGCACGTTGCTTTGCCGAACTAGCGGTGGCAAGGGCAGCGTGGCGGCAGCGAGTACAGCACTCCAAAGCCGGTCTTCGTGCTGCGCCTTACACTCCTTACGCACAGGGAGGCTTGTGCCCCGCGCCTTCTGAACAGCGCCCCCTGCCTCTTAGCACCCCTGCTGCCCCCCTTGCCTCTTAGTGCCCCCCTACGCCATCCCACCCCCAAGGTGGCGGTACCACCCACTTTGGGAATCACTGATGGAAAGACTCTCGGTCTTCACTTCAGATGGATGTCAGCTGTTTTTTAAATACTGTCATTGTTCTGTTGAGCATCAAAATGCCAGTGTTCTGACAAAGGATTTCTCCATTTTCTTTACATCCCTTGTTTGTGGGTCACTGCAGTGTTTTCAAAAAATATGCAAAAATGTTGTTTTGTTCCAATACCTGAGGAAATGCCACAAAGAAGGAGTCAGTCTTTTTTCCAAAGCCCCAGTAGCCAGGAAAAGAAGCAATGGATGGAAACTCATCAAGCTGAGAAGCAAGCTAGAACTAAGGAGAAATTTCCTGAACAATTAATCGGTGGAATGATTTGCCTCCAGAAGTTGTGGATGCTTAGGGAGAGATTGGGCAATCATCTGCCTGAAATGGTATAGGGTCTCTTCCTTGAGGAGTGGGTTGGACCCCAATGTGCCTTCCAACTCTGTTATTCTGTTTCCTTCTTTGAATCACTGGGCTCTCATGGAAGATTCTGAGATCTTCGGTAAAACTGTGAGTCTGATAGAACAACTGAGATGAAAGTCAACAAAGAAGTTTAATCTAAGCCAGATTCAAATTTATGTAAAGGTAAATAATTCCTTAGTGACTGATGGTAAATAAATTCATCACTGGAAAAGTAGTGGCTTTTGGCCATTTCTTCAGAAATGTCTGTTGCTTTTCACCTATTCTGAACACTTTGATCATGGTTGCTGTGTGCCAAGATTGATGTGATTGATGTTGGTGCTCCACTTTCATCCAAGCAATATTCACAACAGATGTAAAATAGAAGAGTTGTGACTTGATCTCTTGATCTCTCTCTCTCTCTCTCTCGAAAAAGCAAATCGGAAAATCCAGTCACAGATCTGACAGGAGAACTTTAGTCAGCAGGTCAAGTCTTTGTCTGTATCTACTCTATGGAGAGTGTCCGGTCAGACATCAAGTTCATCAATTAGGTCAGAGTAAATATAACTGAAGTAGATGGATCAAGGATTTTCTTGCTGCTAAGTAGGTTTCTATTTATCCTTTATTGGGATCCTTCTTCCAATCCAAGTATCCTTATCCATTAGCTTGGCTGCTTTTACAATTTATAATTGGTAGGAGTGGAAGCCCTAGTTGTAGATCTTATATCATTACATCTTTTTGCATCTGAAGCCAGGTTGTCAAGAGGCAGAGTGGCAGATAATTTAATGGACCACAGATGCACTTGTTTGGGATGAATGTGTCAGTATTGTCTTCCCTCATGCTTCCTAGCTGGTTGGAGATCATTGGAACTATAGTCCAAGTCACATTTTTTATTTATTTAATTCATTTATTTATTCGTATTTATATGCCGTCCCTCTCCATGGACTCAGGGCGCATTCATGGAGGGCATTAAGTTGCCGGAAATTGTTTTGAAATTATAGCTCCCATTTCATCTCTAACTCGGTGGGAAGTACTGTTCCCTCTTGGACAAAATCTTCTGAATTCAAAGCCCAGTTTACAGCCCTGCTGTTTTCTGGCAAAGCGTGTCAAATGTCCCACTGATCATTCCAAACAAAAAACTCTTCAAGCAAACGTCTTCAAATATTCTAAGTTTTATTGGGAAGTATATCAAGGTAAGAGGGCAATTTTTTAAAAAAACCTTCCATTTGGTTATCCATGACAGACACTCGCAAATACAGAACTTTTATTATACACATTAAAAAACTACAACATGACATTCCTTTTTGACATCATCGCCATTTGAATTGAGGCCCTTGTCATAACGTCTTACAAGGTTTGAAATTCCTTCTGCAAAGAAATCTTCCTCCTGAGAATGAAGCCACCCTGTGTCAGCACTGCGAAGCACATTGTCATTGTCGAAGCAGTGCTATGCAAGTGGGAATGCTGACTTCATGTGTGGTGTTGGTTCATGATAATACTTACCCACACGCTGCTAGATGCACCCAAGAACTTTTGGAGAAGTTCCGTTGGAATGTTTTTGATCACCACCTCCCCTAGCCCAGATTTGGTGCTGAATGACTCCTGCCTCTTCTGGCCTCATTCCCAGGAGGGAGATTTCTTTGCAGGAGGAATTTCAAGCCTTGTAAGACGTTATGACAAGTGTCTCCATTTGAATGGTGATGATGTTGAAAAGTAATGTAATATTGTAGTTTTCTAA
>JANHFO010002183.1:294490-308070 GCA_032468095.1 Pareas carinatus
AAGGAATGGAGGGAGGGAAGGAAGAAAAGGGAGGGAGGGAAGGAAGGAAGGATGGGAAGGAAGGAAGGGAGGGAGGGAGAGAAAGGAGGAAGAAAGGAAAGAAAGGAATGAAGGAAGGAAGGACAGGAGGGAAGGTAGGGATGAAGGAAGGAAGGAAGGAAGACTGGGGGGTTATGGTAAAAACTGTAGTTAAGTAATAAGAAGGCAATGACCCTTCAGGGCCTTCTGCACTAACCTTCCATCATTCATGACTATCAGTTGTGCCGTTAAAGAAATCCAGGGCCACCAGGGAGAAGTCAAGTTGTGAAAGAGTGATTGAAATTCCACACATTGAAACTAAGTGGCGGTAGGTCATAACAGAGGCATGCGGTCTCCCTGATGTGGTTCCTTATTATATGCCCTATGATTTGAATTTCAGATAGATGTATTTCTCTGCCGTCCTCTTGTTCATTCAGCGGGGTATCCCAGGGCACTGTCAGGGTTGAAAGGGATCCTGTGAAAGATGCCCCAGGAGTCAGCCTCACCTCTGTATCCATCAAGCATTTCATGTCCCTGTTTTTCTCCCCTTCCCCCTCCATTTGCCCTTCTAGCACAACTTTTCTTTCCTTCAGTTATAGCAGGTAAAAGCATTTGAACGTAACTGAGAGCTTAAACTTTAGTTGTACTTCAAATCTTAATTTCTCCAGAGGGGCTCAAGTAGTGAAAAGGAGAAATAGGGAGCGTGACAGATCTTTTGTTAATTCCTCCAGGTTATTGGGGCTCTGGAACAATGCCTAACATTTCTCTCTTAATGACATCCTGGGAAATAGCCTGTAATCACCACAACGTCCTGTTAGTGTGGAACAAATTTTTCCTGTGGTTCAGACAATATAAAGAGAATGGGACACTGGTCTCATTCTTGCTTATTTTATAGAGCTCTTTCCTTCTCTTTTTGTAAAAAAAATATCCTATTTTAGCAAGACCCAATTAATTTTGGATAACTTCTCTTCCATGAAATCAGTTCCAAGCAATTTTTGACACAGTGGCTATGTCTTGAGCCATTCCTTCTGCACTGTGGCGACATTTAACCAATTTGACTTAAATAGTGTGGGTCAGCTTTTGGAGATCTATATTTTTTTTAACAGGGTGTCTGAATGTTGCTAAGATGGTATTTGGATATTTCTTTCTCTACTGGTGCTGTTTGTTCCTATAATAATCTAACACTTTTAAGAAAATTTCATACATTATACATACTACGGGTAGACCTCAGCTTACAATGATTTGTTTAGTGACCATTCAAAGTTACAGTATCACTGAAAAAAGTAACTTATGAGTCACACGTACAGCTGTCACACCATCCCCACAGTCATGTGATCAGAATTCAAACGCTTACCATCCGGCATGTATTTATGATGGCGGCGATGTCCTTGGGTCATGTGGTCATTGTTTGCACCCTTCCCAGCTGGCTTCCAACAAGCAAAGTCAATGGGGGAAGCCAGATTTGCTTAACAACTGCATGATTCACTTAACAGCTGCAGCAATCTCCTTATCAAAAAGATCGTCAAATGCAGCATGATTCACTTAACAAATGCGTTGCTTAACAAGAGAAATTCCAGCTCCAGTTGTGTTCATTAATGAAGGACTAACTGTAGACATCTGCAAAATGACTGTGCTTTGCTTTGGTAGCATAGTCTCTTGGTGCAGGGCTTTAAACTCAACCAGATGGTTGAAAGTCAGCTTTCTTGCAGCTTGGTCTCAAGCCGCTTTTATTTTTCACTTCAGGCTCATCTATGGCTAAACGCTGCGAGCCTGCAGCACAACTACTTTTTGAGGATCTTTTTCCCAGTCTCAGGGCAGTCGCCACCTCCCCCGAAACTGCGGAACACCCCCTCTTCGTTGCCTCTTCAGAGCAACTTAGGTTCCGTTCCAGGCATGGAACTGGATTGGTCTGCCTGCTGTCAGGTAGTTAGGCTCAGAAGCTTCCCGAGTCTGCTGCCTCATCGCCACGCTATCCACCGGAAGTCTAAGGCAAATTTTCGAGGTCTCATCTGCATGGGGAAGAGGCTTCTGGGCATGCGCTGCATGAATGCAAAAGCCTTTCTGAGAGCACCAGGAGAGGTGTTCTCTCTGCTAAAAGGGAGCCTCTTCTGGCATCTGGAAATCAGTCAGAGCTCACTTTGCCTTTTAACACGGAGGCCTCCATCACTTGTGAGGCAGCTTCAAGCAGGTCTTCCGATAAGAGCATCATCGAGGGAAGCACCTGTCAGACTTAACACATGGTGGTAAATCTCTGCTCTCCAAACTCTTCTTTACCCAGCAAAGTGCATACAACACATGCTCGCTGTCATGACACAGCTAGGCAGATTGCTTCATTGTCCGCAAGGTAGGTGCAGAAACCAAAAATCAAGGCCTTTGTCACTGCCTGGACCAGATATAAGAAATAACAGAAAAGCAGAGTTGGAAGGAATCTTGGAGGTCTTTCAGTCCAACCCTCCTCCCTCCGCTCCAGCCGGAGAACCTATTCTAGGGATGGCAAACCTATGACACGGGTGCCACAGTAGGCACGCAGAGCCCTCTCTGCTGGCACACAAGCCAAGTCACCCCAGCATCGTCCCAGAGCTGAGCATGCTCAGAAAGGAATAGCGGCACCAGGCGATGATGTCACGGGGCCCTATGCATGCTCAGGAAGAGACTAGCAGTGCCGAGCGATGATGTCACAGGGCCTTGCACAAGTTCAGAAAGAGACTAGCGGCACCAGGCCATGATGTCATCAGCCGTGACACATTAGTCGCGACTCGTCCGGGCACTCAGTGTCTAAAAGGTTAGCCATCACTGCCCTATACCATTTCAGAAAAAAGGTTGTCTGAAAAACGTCCTGTGATGAAGCACCCACAACCTCTGAAGGCAAGCCGTTCCGTTTAACTGTCAGGACATTTCTCCCTTATTTCTAAGTTGCTTCTCTCCTTGATGAGTTTCCATCCATTTCTTCTTGTCCTGCCTTCAGGGGCTTTGGAGAATAGCTTGACTCTCTCTCTTCTTTGTAACAGCCCCTTAAATGTTGAAAGACTGCTATCATGCCATCCATGTTCTTTCTTTTCATTAAACTAGACAAACCCAATTTCTGCAACTGTTCTTCATCTGTTTTAGCCTCCATCTTTGTTGCTCTTCTTTGTACTTTTTCTAGAGTCTCGACATCTTTTTACATGCAATATTCCAAGTGTAGTCTTACCAAGGTTATAAATTCCAGGCCTTACCTTCCATAAAAGATCTGACTGTTCTATTCCCAACATTGCAAGAGTGTCTCTCTGTCTCTGTCTCTGTCTCTGTCTCTGTCTCTGTCTCTGTCTGTCTGTCTGTCTGTCTGTCTGTCTGTCTGTCTGTCTGTCTGTCTGTATGTCTCTATCATCTACCTACCTACCTATCTCTTTATCTCTCTGTCCTTTATCCATCCATCCATCTCCGCCTGTCTGTCTGTCTGTCTGTCTGTCTGTCTCTCTCTCTCTCCAGCTTTTTTCCCCAGATGTTTAAAAGAATGTTGATAATATTATGTTCTTCTACTTTTTAGAAGGTAGTTTAAAAGTCATCATAAATATTATTGTTATGATCACTAGTGAAATCTCTTAAATGAGAAGCTTTTCTTATTCCTCTGTGAATCTAATTCACACTCCTTGATTGTAATTTAGTATTGATGGTTTCTCAGCTTCAAGGGACACCGAAATAGAAGCAGACAACTGCTTATTTTAAGACTCCTCTCAAATAGCTATTGGATTTACAAAGCTATTTCAGGGAAAATGCAAAATGGGTTAATAGGTGATCCTTGTGGGCTCTGAAATCAATGCAAAGTTGTGCTTCATTGGCTCTCCACAATCTGTGTGTGCATTTAAACAATGCAAAGAGGGAGAAGAAGCTTAAAATGTCCCTGCAGGAAATGAAAGAGCAATCGGCAAAGATGTATGCACGCTTTGTGTAGCTTTCTATTTGTGGTTGTGGTGTCACAGGTGAACAAGAAATCACTATAATCCTCATGGAAAGAATTTGAGCTGCGTTATTTTGGTTCTTCTAGATCTACTGTGTGATACAGGAATGGCCCCTAGGCTCCATGGTTGCAATGCCTTCAGACAACTGATAGCAGTAAAAGCACTGCAAAAAAATCTCCCCAAAGGCTCCAAGTCCCGCCCACATATGTGATTATTACATGCATGATACATATTCTGTGCCATTCCCCATCCTGATGGGGCTTGACCTTCCCCAGCAACCCACCAACACACCCTCAGCTGTCAAAACCTTGTTCAGCCCTCAATGAAAGTGCATGTTCGGGTTTTGTAAGAGACAGCTTCTCCTACCAAGGATCAGAAGCCCATTAACCAAACCAAACTTCTGAAGAAACCAGTTCAGGAAACCAACTTTGTTCTGCCAATTTGAGAGAGATAGCTTCCATCATGTTGCAAAAGGAAAAATACCTATTTCTCGTACATGCACAACCGGAGGTTTACTTCCGAATTGCCCTCATATATAAAGACAGTTGGTTTCCTGGGAGATCAAAAGTTGCCTTCTCAAAAACAAAATGTTGCGCACTCTGATGGTGTTCACACCACACGGATAAGTCAAGTAAGATAGAGAACTTTGCTTTTCCCTGGAAAAAGTCGGAGGAACTGTTCATTCATTTTGTCTATCCTCTAATTTGGATGAGAATTTTTTTTTTAAAGAAAAAAACCCTTTTGCTGTGCATGAAACTTTTCTGTCACTCTGCTGATTCCTGAAGAGGTGTTGATTTTCACAGATTCTATCATCCAATATCAATATCAGCAGAGCTCCCATACTTCTGAACACACACTTTCCCCGAATGGCCCAGTGGATGGAGCAGAGGGAGTGTATTGAATCGGATCATGAATATATGGGAAGAATGATTAGAACGTGGAAAATCCCACCACTCAGAACGGGACCAGATGCAGTGACATCTCCCATTGATAAACCATGTGTGGCACAGATGGTGTTCGTATTCCTTTCATTAAGGGCTGGATTTATTTCTGCCAGTGTTACATCCCAATATCGTTGGATGGTAATTTACACAACAGATGTGGAGAGGACATGTGCTAGATAGGCAAGAGAGATATAAATCTGCAATGCTTCTCTAGCCACCATGTGGTTTTCTCCTGGGTCCCACATCATGGAGAGGATCTGCTTAAGGGAAAGAACATGTCTCCAAGCTTCCCTTGGAAGCAGCCAGAGGCCTGGCGAAAATGTTTTTCCTCCATTAGCTCAGTAACTTAATTGATCTGTCCATCGACAAGAAGCAACAGAACCTGGCGTATCCATAGGTAATTGACACAGAGATCCTCATGCCTCAGAATAGTATTACCCAGCAACTGCCTGTAAAACCCCCAGAAACTCCTTGGAACTTGGAATCATTCATGTTCAGGCTGATGGGTAAGAGGTTGCTTTCCTTCCCTTCCTGTTTTTCGACAATGTTGTCAGGTGCAAAAGATGAGAACTTTGCCTTAAGCTGAGGTTCATAAACACAAGAATCTAGTCAACTCATGTTCAATACTAAATTGGAACCAGATAAGGGACAATGGAATTCAATAGGGGTTGAATTTGGATCATTTGAGTCTAAGCTGATGACTGTTTAACTCCACCCCCTGTCCTTTTTCGACATCTGCATACATACAAAGGAGGGAAGCACACTAGGAAGAAGATTGACGGACGTGAAGAAAATGTCTCATCAGCGGGTTCCTACCATAGTCATGGGAAGCCCAAGGATTTAATTGCTATCCATGCTTTCATTGTTCAGTTCTTAGTGCAAGTACATTTTGCTGCTTTATTTATTGTTACTATCAATAAATGGTCAATCATTAATCGTTTTAATAACAATTTGCTAATTTTATTATGCTCAACAGAGAAGCCTCCTTTGAGTTGGACTTGAGTCTGAGGGATGTCCACAATATGTTCTTGGCAATAGCCAAGAAAGGAAGTGGTTTGCTGCTGTCTTCTTCTTGGATGACTTCCTGTAGGATTTCCCAGTAGTTGGTAAGAACCCAGGTTCTTACCAGGTTTGACCATACTTAGCTTGTTTTTGAATTAGCCAAACATAGCTAAGTGCTGCCACCTGCTGCAGATATTCATCGTGATACAAAGCCAGTCAGGTTGTTTGGATGTGCACTTTGGAAACTCCTAAAATAGCACCCCACTTTCCTAAATTGATACTATAATAATAGCTTAACTATATTAAAAATTGCTGTCTACGTGCTTACATCTTCTACTGCTGGAAGTAGGACCTTCATTCTCTGTTGTGTACTGTGGGAAGGCAGGCAAATGGACACACGAGGTCGAACAACACAACGGAACATCAACTGAGACAAGGGAACACATTCTCCATTCCTCCTTATAACTTACATTCAAACAACCCCGGGTCGGGACGACAGACCAATCGCTGCGCAGAGCGCCTCTCTGCTAAGCTCCCATTGGCTCCCCCAAGCGGATGTCTCTTGGCCAATGTCAGCCTGTGGTTTTTCCCTCGCTGCCGCTCGCGGGACTTAACATTCTCACTTCCAGGAGGGCTGGGTAAACTAAGAAGTGTATATAGATGGCGCCATGTTTCTCAAGAGAAAATTACAGGTATTGCTCAACGTATGAGCACAATTGAGCCCAGAACTTATGTTGCCAAGTGACAAATTAATCGGGTTTTCCTTCATTTTATGATTTTTCTTGCTACGTTTGCTAAGTGAATCCCTTCCGCTGTTAAATTAGTAACTTGGTTGTTAAGTGAATCGGGCTTCCCCGTGAACTTGGCTGGTCAGAAAGTTGCAAAAGAGGATCACATGATCCCAAGACACTGTAACCGTCATAAATGTGAGCCAGCTGTCAAGCATCCAAATGTAGATCGCGTGACCACGGGGATGCTGCAACGGTCATGAATGTGAAAAATGGTCCTAAGTCACTTTTTTCAGTGCTTTGTAACTCTGAAAAGTTACTAAGGGAACTGTTGCAAGTCAAGGACTATCTGTATCCTGTATTTCATTTTTTTTTTTGGAAGGGAAAGGGAAAGCCTTTCCCTTATACACGGAAGGCTGAATATAACAGGTGACAATACCTATGGTTGTCAGTATTTAAATGAAGCAAATCAAAGAAATCTGATAACTCACAATAGATCTGTGACTGCTGCCTTAACACACTTCTTGTATGCTAATGATCTATGACAGCGGTCACCAACCTGTGCGCCAAGGCCCACCAGTGGGCAGTGAGAAAATTTTGGTGGTCCGCAGGAAAATCTGAAATTATTTGATTTTTTTGTATAGTTGTAGGGTTCCTGTGTGTGTCTGTCTGTTTGTCTCTCATTCTCTCTCTTTCTCTTTCTCTCTCTCCCCCTGTCTGTCTGTCTCTCTCTTTCTGTGTGTGTGTGTGTGTGTGTGTCTATCTCTCTGTCTCTGTCTCTGTCTCTGTCTCTCTCTCTCAGGAGCAAATATCACACTAAAATGTGTAATACTTAAAGAAACTTCGATTATTTTGTAATAATTAAACTAACTTTAATAATATTGCTGCAAGTAAACAATCTTTAAAGATTTTGTTATGATTAATATAAGTGTTTATGATTTTGTTATCATTAAATAAGATTTATTATTTTGTTATATTAAATAGGTGCCTTTTATATTAATAAAACAGAAGTTCTCCGATCATTATTTTACAAATGTATGTATCTTTTTAAAAAATTCATATTGTTGATCCGCAGGATTTAAAATGATGAATTTAGTGGTCCCTGAGATCCAAAAGGTTAGCAACCACTGATCTATGGGAATCTATGGGAAACAAATAGAGCATGTCAATATATAACCTCAAGGGTTACCTGAATAACATAGTTCTAACTACCTTGTGGAAGGCCACAGTAAAGAGATCAGGCACACCTCAGAGGAAGATGTTTCAAAGTGTTGCGATCATCAAAGAGAAGATCCACTTTCAAATTCACATCTCTCTAAATTTTTGTGCAGTTAGGACCCAAAGTACCCCCACCTTTGATTATTACCAAGGATAGGCAGAATCTGTCTTTGGAAGAGACAGTTCCTGATGGTCTTGCACCATGTAGGGCTTTCTAGATTTAAACCCAGCCCTTTGAAGTGGGGTGGAAAAGCTACTGTCAACCCATGTGATTTGTACCCGCTGTAGCTTTTGAGTTATTTCAAATGTAGTGTACATTACAATAGTCCTAACATATATTCAAGATCAAGATCATCTGTTCTAGGAAGAATCTCAATTGATGCAGTAGCCAAACTAAACTAAGTTTCTCCTGGCTCCAGATTTCATCTGTAGACATCAGCAGGAGCCATGAGTCTAGAATTTGGGGTGGCTGAACTTCTTGAAGAACCTCTACCAGAAACCTCCCCAGAACTGAACAGAAGCAAGGTTGATTGAAACAATCAATAATTTTATTTCTCTAGGCTTTTTGAACATTTTCATTTCATCAAACACAACTTTTAGTCCAGTTCTTTGAACAAAGAACTTTCTCATGACGCATTTATGAATATCCACAGTGCGAAACATCTCTATTTAATGTTTAATTAATTTTCATCCCTGCCATTTTCTGCCTCATTAAGAAACCCGCCTTCATGGCACAACATCAATAAATCCCAACCACTTCTCGAGTCAGACTCAACGCAAAATTCTGTTCAGTCAACATAAGGCGAGTTTTGTTGTTTGAAGGCTCCCATCTATTGTTTATGACCACAACGTAAGGTCTCATTGATTTCTTATGGCTGATAAACACATGTGTTACAATTATTTTTGTGAAAGTCACACACAGAAAAATAAGCCATTAGCATTACTGATGAGCAACATCCATCTGTTTGGGAGCTGATGAGGCAGAACTGATTTATTGCTGGTTTATTTTGAGGCACACCATTGCTTTAAAAGTCAGGAGTACATTTGTGCTAAATCTGCCACAGGCATCCATGAGACAATCTGATGTGGTTTTAGGTCACTTCTCTAGCTGCAATAATCACATTTATCATTAAGAATTTGCCTTTGGCTGAATTTGGAGTAGCAGTGCCCTAACACTCTCTTCTCCCTTTCTTTCTGCTTTTCATTAAAAGAATAACACAGTATTTTGATCTGCATAGTTCGTGAACCATGTCATTTGTTCACCAAAGTTTAGAGAAAATCTCTTTTATTAAACTGATACTATGACCCATCCAATTCCATGTTGCTTTTTTTAAAAAAATAATAATCTATATTTCAAAGTTTAGGTTGCTTAATTGGATTTTTTGCAGGAAAATTACCATCTAGGTAAGATAGACCAACAGATGCAGTTAATCTAGAATGAATTTTTAAAATGCAAGGCTGGCGAAATATATGAATAAAAATGTATGCATGTACAGTATGAAAACGTGGACCTTTCAATAAAAAATAAAGTGGAAGTGTAAATTGTTTGCTAACAGGATTTAAGATCTCTAGTTTGCTTGATGTTAATATAAGACTTTGTCTCTTCCATGCACTGTCAAAATAACATGAGAAATAGCATGGAAAGAATGTTCTAAAATCCAATTAATGTTTGAATGGCATCGCTTTCCAACACAGTTTGATTGAACATATTACTGGAAGCCATCAAGTAGTCTCGTGAACTTGGCATGAAAAAGCAAAAAGCAAATAAAAATTGGGTGCAGAACCACGAGAGTGATGATACAAAAGATACAAAAGATGCAAGCTAATACAATGAAGCCAGAATTGTTCCTACTGAGTTTTATGGAAAAGGAATTAGAAAAGCAACATGGAAAAATAATATTGTATATGGTAATTATTGTAAGATTATTGTATGCGAAAAGATGAAAAATCAATGAAACAGCTGCAGTGGAAGATTAGATTATAAAATTAACTGAATTTGCAAAAATTGCAAAACTGACAAGTTAGGTCAGTGATGGCTGAGTGCCCAGATGAGTCATGATGTCATCCCACAGCAATGCTACTGTCTTTCTGAGCATGTGCATGGCCCAGTGACATCATCGCCTGATGTGGCTACTCTCTTCTGCGCATATGCGGCTCTGGGGTGACTCGGCTCTGAGCATGCATGGCTCTGAGGCGACTCAGCTCGTGTGCCAGCTGAGAGGGCTCTGCATGACCTCTCCGGCACATATGCCATAGGTTCGCCAACACTTTTGAAAGGCTAGATGACCTACATGGACTTTTCTTGAAAGAATAAAAAATGGTCGATTTCAGGATTTGGGGTTTAAGAAAGAATGAAGAGGGTGGGGAAAAATTAAGATGATAAAATAGTTTATAGAAAGGAGGATGTGTTTTCTTTTTTGTGTTATTTCCTTCCTTTTTCTCTTTTTCTTTGTTTTTATTATACACTTTTGCTGCATTGAAATAATATCTTTATTTTTTTATCTTTATTCCTTATTTTTTACATACTTTACATACTTTATAACATGATGACATGATTAATGTACTTTATGATTGTGAATGTATTCATGATGAAGTTCGTGATGATTGCAGTTTATATGTACTTGACAAGATGAATGTACTTTACGATTATGAATGTATTTTATGCTTATATGTACTTGACAAGATGAATGCACTTTACGATTAGGAATGTATCTTATGATTGTAATCACAGTTTGTTTATTGTATATATGTAGGTATTGAGCATGTACACCGGAGACAAAGTCCTTGTGTGTCCAGATACACTTGGCAAAATAGATTCTGATTCTGATTCTGACCAAGTCTGATGGGATAGACAAGGAATTTGTCTCCGATGCATAAGCTGCCAGTGTCCATACAAACAACAAAGTAATATTAACCATAAGATACAAATAGGAGAAGGTAGAAGGAAAGATGAGAAGGATAATAGTAATACAGCGCTACTAAATGGTTGAATATACTTAGACATAAGTCAGTGATAATCCTAATATATTGAAATATACATATTAAAAAATGAGCAAAGTCAGTTCTTTTCATTTATGATTAATGGTCAATGGAAATAGTCAATAGAGATTAATTCGACTATGGGCAAGAACATTGAGAAGTTGGCAAATGTGTGGACCAGGTTTTCTGTGCCCAGATGTAAGACCCCTTTTCCTGCCCTTAGAAGTAACATTACATATATATTCCAAGATGAATGTCCAACAGCTCTGGTTTTCAAATTCATAGCGCCATTCCCGAGTAATTCACCAAAATATTTTAAAGTTTATTTATAGGTTCCCTTCCAAATATTGACCCAGTTGGACAAGTTTCTGCATTCTTCCCTGCAGTCAGTGAATTCCCCGATGTTTCCCCCCTCTCTCTTTTTTTTTCCTTTTTAATCTGCCCGGATGGAGTTCCATTCGTCCCATCTCTGTCTGGACAACATCTGGAGCCTCAGGAAATTCAGCTGCTTGGCTCTTTCATGCACTTTGGGGGTTGGGTTGTTGGAGCAAGAGCATCTTTCCAACCAAACAAGGTCTTTTGTTCTCCCCAAGCAAGTGTTTCTCATTAAAATTGTCATCTCCCTAACAAATTGCTTCATTTCTCCTGCAGCTGGGCTGATCGTGTTCCTCCAGGTTTGCAGGGGCCGTAACCTTCCTAAGAGATTGGAAGACTAGAGGGGGGGAAAGAGTGACTTTACATTTCTTATTCTCTCTCCCAGATTGTGCCATTCTGCAGTGGAGGGAATGTCTGCATTATTTCCTTTTTGCTGACTTAGTGGCACTTTTGTAAGTTTTTGTCCAGGTTTTCCTGTTATTTGCTCGCCCTGCAGTTTCTCTGGGCAAGTTCCTGCTAGCAACAAACATCTGTCCTCTGTTAGAAGCTTCTTTCAAAGACAGGAAAGACAGCTGGGCCCCTTTGCAGAGGGGAGAAGACCCCCCCACTCCATAAAAATGTTCTGCATTCCAATTCTTGAAGCAAAAAAAAAAGAGGGAAGCACAGACTGCAATTGGCTTGAGAGGTTCTCATGCTGAGTAGGAGAACGGTGTTGCTGGTTTGGATCTTCTCCAACAGGATGTAGAAGAAGAGAATGGACCATTGAGTTGAGTTAATTCCGACACAATTCTACACCCTGTATCCATTTGTTTCAGACAGAGAGTTTGGGCAAGAGTTTGGAGGCTATGGTACCTTTGACTGAAGAAGGAGGTGTGGATCCAAGATCTTCATGACTTCATCACAGATAAAGGGATCATTTCCAGGACAGAGCATGGACTGCCATCGTCTGCATCATAGCATCAGTGTAGAGCATCAATAGTGATGATTTCAATCTTGTCTGGTCCTAAACTGAGGGAGGCAGTATTTTGCCCACACGAACCAACATGCTTTAGACAAATGTCCTCAACCTTTTCTTTACCCCAAACCCCCCCTTTAAATACCTTTTGTGGCCACAAAATGTTATGCTAAGTCATAACATTTCTTCAAGCTTTCTTGGACTTTCTGTGATGACATCGTGTCCTTCCCCCCAAGGGTCCGCAAACTAGACGTTGAGAACCACAGCTTTGGATACTTTCCTTAGCAGCTGCCAAATTTCTTCCCTTCCCAAAATTGGTGTTGTTTTACAAGTTCTTCAAGCATCAAAACGAAAGGACAAATTGGAAGGAAAGCACCAGTTTCAAACATCCTATTTCTTTCTAGCATCCCCACCAGCATTCTTGGAGATTAAAAATGGTAAAGTGTCACTGCAGACCCATGCTGGGGTTAGAAGCAGGTCTCCCATGCTGAGACAGAAATGATATCCTGAATGTGAAGGGGAACAGCCTAGAGAACAAGAAGTAAAAAAAACAAGAGCACCATTTCATTTGCCTTCTGGTATCTAGAGGCTGCTTATACTTATCTTAGGCCAACATTTGTGTGTATGTGAAGTGAACAAATGGAAACTAAACTAACTGGTGAGGCCCAATGTGTCTTAAAAAGCAAGGTGCATATACAGCCACGTTTAATTGACAACTTTCTGGTGGAACTCAACCAATACACATCTAGAAAGTGCATATTTTAGAAAGCATGTTTAGACAATGTGCTAAACAAGAATAGAACTCTCCTCATTTCATTGTGCAACTGACCTCTGTTAGGTAAATCTATATTTGCTTATATTTCACAGATTTAAACTATTTATAATCAGCCTCTGTGCTGAGCACTGTAAGGTGGTTATAGTATATACAATATGTGGAATCTCCCGTGGAGATTTCTTAACACCGCGGCAAAGTTTTATTTTCCAAATTTTGGAGCAGCTGGGGCCTGTGACAAGTCAAATGGTATAAAACTGGCATAAATAGCTAGAAAGATTGATGTAATCAATCATAAATTAAATGTCTAAATATTTAAAGTCCACTATCTGCTGTTGTTCTTTGGATACACAGGACTATATTCATAGTGTAGCTGTTGTTAAAAGAACCAGTTTGGTGTAAGGGTTAAGACATCAAGCTAGAAGTTGAAAGACTATGGAGACCATGAGTTCTAGTCCCAACCTGGGCAAGAAGTCAGCTGGGTGATCTTGGACCAGTCACTCTGTCTCAGCCTTAGAAAGCAGGCAATGGCAAGTCTCAAAGATGCTTTTTCAAAAGGTAGCTGGAGCAAAACTGTATTTCTTTCTTTCTTTCTTTCTTTCTTTCTTTCTTTCTTTCTTTCTTTCTTTCTTTCTTTCTTTCTTTCTTTCT
>JANHFO010002184.1:11409-25177 GCA_032468095.1 Pareas carinatus
TGTTGATTTTCCAGGTGAGATCTTCACTGAGATGGACTCCCAGGAATTTAAAGGAGGGAACTCTCTCCACACAGCCCCCCTCGATGTAAAGTGGGGCAGGTTCTTCTCTCTTCTTCCGGAAGTCTAACACCATCTCCTTTCTTAGATGATGTAGTTAAAAACTGAGGGCCTCTACATTAAAAATAAGGACAGCAGCCCCCAAACTGTGAACCCTCCCAAGATGTTGAAGAAGCAGGAATATGAAAAATAGATTGGAATAAGATCTACTTATAACGGATTGCCTGCCATTGTTAGATAAGAAAATGATAATTCAGACTGGTTAGCTATATATTTTTGACCAAATTGAATTGCTTACTTGGGTCTTTAAATCTGCTTTAGGGCCTGATTATTTGAAGAATTCATTGTACTTGTATTTATCTGCATTTTTATTTATTTAATCAGATTTATAAATCTGCCCATCTCACACCTGTGACTCTGAGCCGGGTACAATAAACAACCAGTTAATATAATGAAAAGAGCAGTTCAAAATTGTTAAACACAAATATAAGTAACATATGTGGTGGACGTGTACATATGCTGAAAAATATTGGAAAAGAACACACAAAATATTGGAAAAGAACACAGAAATGACAAAAATACAAATCAATTTTAAACCGGAAATGTTCATGTTAGGTATTGTATCAGAAAATTTTAATCAGCTTTATCTATATTTGATTGTGCACGTACTCACAGCGGCTAGGATTGTTTTTGCACAAAATTGGGAGAATGAAGAACTGAAACAAGATGAAGAAGTAATTAGAAAAATTTTAGAATGTGCAGAAATGGATAGACTAACATTATTGTTGAAAGATAAAGAAGATATTGTACACTTCAAGACATGGAATTACTTTTATAAATGGTTAGACAAGAGATGGAAGGAGTAGATGTATTAGTAAATGTGATAGACATTTTAGATAGAAATAACTTTGAAAGCTACATCCGGGTGACTCTTTCTTTACCGATTCATAGAACGATGTTGAATTTTATTTTAATGTCTGTTTTTTCTGTTTGTTGGTGTATTTTATGTTGAAAAAAATGTAACATAAACGTATAACAAAAACCATGGGAGAACAGATCGTCATCTTAACACAGTGTAGCCATCTCACAAGCTCCCCATTTTGGGGACTCCTGAAGCTTGTTTAAAAAAGCCAAGTTTTCAGATTTCCTAAAACTCAGTAAGGTCAGGTCTAGACAATAGATTTCACTTCAGCAGTGATAGTAAAATCTGCCATTAAAATACTGAAGGAGTTAAAAGATTAATAGAAATAAATACATTCTTGTTTGAATGCAGTCTATTGTCTCAGTCATGCTATCTTCCAATTAAAGATGTCTCTGAAAACAATGCTAAGATTAACAGCAGTGCCCTTACTTATCTGCTCGCCTTTGAGATTAGACTGATTGGCAGGAACAAGGAACAGTATTGGCCATCTTCTCTTGTGGAATAGGTAATTGGCTTCTTCAGTTGCAATAGCCAAAAAGTACAACTTGTTTAAGATTCTTCTTAAGGTGCTTCCTGTCAAATTCTGTCAGTAAAGAGCTATAAAACCACTTACCAGGTTCAACATATTGTTTTTTTTTATATTAAAGGTTTGTTAATGTTATAGATCACTGTTATGTTAAAATGAAATAAATAAATAAATATTAATACTAAAATAATTTAAAATTGAGAAGATGGGAAGGAAGAGGGGACTTATCTTAGTCCATTAATGTCTATGGAGATTCTCAACTATCCAGGCTATGGTATTTTTCAAAAGGCAACTGGGTGAAACAAATGAAATTTGTTTCATCCAATTGCCTTTTGAAAAGTACCTTTGCCTTTATTTATTAAACATAAATAAAAATAAATTTTTATTTATTTTTAATAAATACAAATAAGAGCAATGTTTAAATTCTTGCAAATATCTTCAATATCTGTCAAATAATTTTGATTTTTGCTGGTTCCTGCGGGGGTGTCTTGGTATTGGATCTTCTTGGACCATACTTTATGAAACACTGCTCTAGGGCATGGATATCATAAACTTTCTGCTGCTTCTACTCCCTAGCCACTACTAATCAGTAATATACAAGATAACATACAGACACAATTATTATATCAATCAGTTCTTCTTAGTGAATAGTATTCTGTGCTAGCTTTCTGTGTACAATTGGCCATTTAAATTGGGTCAGACTGTGCAGCTGAGCTTTTAGATAATTGCAGACCTCCAAATATGGATTGGAGAGATGCTTTTTGCAATGATGGATTCTGTCTGTGAGGTTTAGCCAATCTCTGTGCACTGGGATAAGTTCAGTTAGGTAAGAATGTCTCCATGTCTCAATCTACTCAGTCTTTCCTCTAACCTCTTTCCGTGACAGAATGAAAGTCAGGCTTGATTCCAGCCAGCATGCTGAGACACAATCTTTCCTCCAGTCGATATCTAAATAAATATCGCTTTGCGTGGCATTTCCTGCTGTAAATAGATATCTCTGATGAAGATGAAAAGATGCTATGGAATATAGTGAGGTTCTGAGGCTTATGTACTCTTTACAGCAGTAGCCAATATTCCTGACCACAGAAACATACATTTGTATTGGAGTACATATTACCCTGTATAGTGTTGCAAAGATCCTGTCATCCTCCTTATCTGCTGTATGGTTAGGTAATGGATCAGTGGTGATGGTTCAGACGGCTTCTGATTTAGAAGGTTCTCACCCACAGGTAGGGACTTGTGTCGGATAATACTTGTTTTATCCTGTGAAGCAAATCTAGTAGCACTGCAAAGTTTCTGTTTCCATTGCCATATATAGATTGCTTAACAGAATGATTCATCAGATCTTGGAGCTATATTTTTTGCAAGCCAGAGGAAAATAAGCCTTTGGTCTGATTCACTCAACTATGATTCCTTTCCCCAAAACTACTCTACTCAAAAGATTTTGGAACTTTGAGCCAGGTTTTGAATAGAATGGAATGGAATGGAATTTATTTATTCGCTAAGTGTGTCTGGACACACAAGGAATTTGTCTCCGGTGTACATGCTCTATTCTTACATAGAGGCTATAATTGACAAACTGTGGTTACAATCTTAAGATACATTAATAATCATAAAGTACATTCATAAGGCTGCAATTGACAAGCAATGATTACAATCATATGATACCTTCATAATCATAAAGTACATTCATCATGTCATATATGTATTAGATGTCATCAACAAACCATGATCCTAATCTTAATTACATTTATAGTCATAAAGTACATAATATGCCCCAAAACTACATGATATGCCCGAAAGAACATAGTAAACTATTAGAACACAGTATAAGTAAAAAAAGAGAAACATATCTTAGTTAAGCAGATGAGCTGTGCTCAGAATTCTGGATCTGCTGCTGTATTCACTATGTTTTATCTTTAAATACTTGCTGTGTATCTCTAGGAAGTGTAACATGGAGATAAATAAATGCTGCTTTTTGCCTTTGAGCCAACATAGACAGTTGGCTGGTTTCCGGCTGCTGATTTGTCCCGAAGTAAATGTTTTGTAACTTGTTTATATTGGGAAGAACAGGCATGCCATGGAAGAAGCATAGAGCAAAAATCGAGAACATGGAGGATTTTTGCAGGATTTGGAACTTTGAGCCAGTCCTTTTCTGTGTTTTTAAAGTTTGTCCTAACTATACATAATGTGTACTTGCCAGAGAGTTCTGAGGCTCTCTAAATAGTACTGAATCTGAACTACATACATTGTTTATGCCCCATTACGCTTGCTGGAACTGTTAAGAGTTTTTCACCACATCCCTTGTGAATCGCCCATGATAAAAAACCAAAGAGGAAAAAACCAAACTAAATTTCCATATTGTGTAGAATTATTTTAAACCTGAAATATCTTTCACATGCTTCTCACAGTCAACAAAAAAACTGGCATGTGTTATATAATTTGGAGCCTGGACTGACTGCCTTTTCCCCAGGATAAGCTTTGCCAGGGCATTAAGTAAACACATAGGAGCAATTTTTGTCTTAAGCAGCTTGGATGGTCAGCTGTTAGATAGGCATCCCTGACTATAAATTATGGAAATCATGAATTCATTGAGGCAGAAGGAAAAGCAACTCAAAGTCCACATTAGAGGTGAGTCAGAATGGACTGGAGAATACCACTAAATTAAACATTCCTGTTTTAGGGTTTGTGGCACTAGTAGAAATATTTTTACAAAGTCAGTTTTCTACAGAAGGGATTTGTTTTTTAATTGCTGCCACATGCTGATTGTTATAATAAGTACAGATACCTAATAATGTCAGTGGCCACTGGAATTTTTATATTTCTACTCTGTACCTGGCCTTTCAGTACAGTCCATACATAAGGCAATGAGTCTTATTTAGATTGAAGATGCCCAATAATGAGTCAGGCTGATGCTGTATTGTCTTCTTTGAATGAATGGTGAAACAATTTTCAAGAGTTTCAGCCAGATCCTCCCCTTCCCCTCCCTTTCCCTTCAGCTTCACTCTAATTAGAGAAAATCAAGCCCGGATTCTTTATGTATATAAATAGTATATATCAATTAAATATGAGCCAGCAGTGTGCGGCAGCGGCCAAAAAAGTCAACATAATCCCCAATTGCCTCAACAGATGGATAGAATCAAGATCATGTCAGGTACTAATACCGCTCTATAAAGTCTTAGGAAGACCACACCTTGAATGCTGCATCCAGCTTTCGTCATCACACTATAAAAAGGATGTTGAGACCCTGGAAAGTGTACAGAGAAGGGCAACAAAGTTGATAAGGCGGCTGGAGACCAAAACATATGAAGAATGACTGCAAGAACTGGGCGTGGCTAGTTTAGTGAAGAGAAGAACCAGAAGTGACATGATTGCAGTGTTCCAATACTTGAGGGGCTGCCGCCAAGAGGGGGGGTCATCCTATTTTTCAAAGCACCTGAAGGCCAGACAAGGAACATTGGATGGAAACTGATCAAGGAGAGATTCAACCTAGAAATAAGAAGAAATTTCCTGACAGTGCGAACAATCAACCAGTGGAACAGCTTGGTATCAGAAGTTGTGTGTGCTTCCTCACTGGAAGCTTTCAAGAAGAGACTAGACAGCCACTTGTCAAAAAAGGTATAGGGTTACCTGCTTTAGCAGGGGGATAGGACTAGATGACCTACAAGGTCCCTTCCAACTCTTATTGTGTTATATATATGCATATACTGCTTACATGCATAAAGGAGCTGTGGGATAGACACCTACACCTACACTTATACAGCAAGGATATTGATTTTTTATATTGATTATATGTATATGCAATCAATATCCTTGTTGTACGAGTGTAGGTTCCCATGTAATTTAAATTAGAGAAATATGGTTTAAAGCTATGGTCACTACAAATTCTTATGAAACCCTAGACCAGTGATGGCGAACCTATGGCACACGTGCCGCAGCAGGCACGCAGGGCCCTCTCTGCTGGCACGTGAGTCAAGTTGCCCCAGCATCCCTCCAGAGCTGCTCATGCCAGGCGATGACATCATGAGCCCTGACTCATTAGCTGCGACTTGTCCGGGCACTCGGTGTCTAAAAGGTTAGCCATCACTGCCCTACGTTGTTGATTGTTTGGGATTCTCATACCAATGAAGGAAATGTATCTCGTAGGTAGTGTATGTAAATTGGTCTTAAGTTCAGTCCCGAATATTTTCACGTCTCAATGCCAAGACAGAAATTGTGGAGAACAATAACTGGATCAGTCATTTTAATATAGTGCAGGTTTATATACTTTGTGCAATACAGTATATATCTGAAGCATAAGCAGCTCCATCTCACTCTGTTTGGTAAACAAGACCTCAGAAAAAGTCAGGGTAAAATGTGAAGACCTTCAACAGGAGTAGCTCAAAACAAGAGCATGATTCCCGTAAATTTCTTCGAACGATAGGCTTAATTATTAACTTTCATATTTAGAGATATTCTTCTAAGAGAACAGAGCCAGGCTTGTATAGGTAAATAAAAAAAAGTAGTCATGAATTACAACCGTAGAGTTCTCTCCCCATTCCCGTAAACTGCTGTTTCTGGTTAATCCTCATTTCTAAGATCCTCAGAGTCTTGTAACCAGAGATTTAAGAAAGAAATTATTCCAGAAAAATTGGTGGTGAAAGGAGTTGGACCATATCCATGACCAGGTTTCTCTGCAAGGACATGGAAGCAAATGCCTGCCAAGACATGCTCCATTCTCGGCATCTGCTTAGAATGCACTATGATGAGATCTTTCAAAAACCCACTTTGAGTTCAAGGATAAAAAACCTTTCCAACAGCACTTGGCAATAGCTTCAATGCATAATTTAATCCCTACTCTCATGCAGTAGCACATATGATAGCTCCCAACAGGGCAAGAAACCTAGGCGTGCTGGCTAATATCTTTCTGCTGCCTTTATATGTTAGTTTAGCACTCTTTGGGGAAACTACTCTTATGGAACAGGTAGAGTAGGCTGTCTCTGAAGCGTCCAAGCAGTTTATCTTAAAGAATGAGATTTAATGGTTTGGATGAGCTGTGAAACAAGAGAGCAGTCAATTTGGGAGTGGGGCAACATAATAGCTCTGTATGATCAAAGCAAGGCCCGTTTCAGTCTCCTGTTTGGTTTCTCATAGTAGCCCAAAAAAGTCCTCTACTCTAGGGTGCTTACAAGCAGGATATCCTTCCTCTGTTGCCTGCTGACCATATTGAGTTCTTGATATGCCTGTTCTCCAAGAACCTATCTGATTCCCTTTTAAAGCCATACCAGCTGTATGTCTCCATCCCAGGCCACCCCACCGATGCCATTGAAGCAATGACCCAGTGTCTTGAGTCTGGATGGGGAGGAACAGGCTCAGGCTTAACAAGACCGAGTGACTGTGGCTTCCGGCATTCCGATATAGCCAGCTGACTCCATCACTGGCCATCAGGGGCGATATGTTGCCCCTGGTGGAAAGGGCTCGCAACTTGGGCGTCCTCCTGGATACACTGCTGTCGTTGGAAGACCATATGACAGCCGTGGCCAGGGGGGCTTTTTATCAAGTATGCTTGATTCACCAGTTACCTGCTTTTCTAGATCTGGACTCCCTACGCACAGTCACTCAAGTGCTTGTCATCTCCCGCCTGGATTACTGAAATGCTCTCTACATGGGGCTCCCCTTGAACCACACCCAGAGACTTCAGTTGGTCCAGAATGTGGCCACACGGGGGATCATGGGGGTCAGAGGTCGTGCCCATGTGACCCCCCCTCCTGTGCGAGCTGCACTGGCTGCCTGTGATCTTCCGGGTGCGTTTCAAGATGTTGATTACCATCTTTAAAGCGCTGCATGGCCTAGGACCGAGGTATCTGCAGGAACGCCTGTTATCAACCAATGTCTCCCACTGACCAATCCGCTCTCACAGAGAGGGCCTCATCAGGGTGCTGTCAGCCAGACAATGTCGGCTGGCGACCCCCAAGATCAGAGCCTTCTCTGTGGCAGCACCGACCTTGTGGAATGAACTCCCCTCGGAGATACATGCTATCTCTGATCTCCGGGTCTTTTGGCATGCTCTTAAGGCCCATCTTTTCATCCAGGCTGGGCTTTCTTGATTTCCCACATGCCTTCTTGGGGTGGTTTTAATTGGATTTTAATTGTGTTTTAGTTATTTTAAATTGGGTTTTAACTTTTATCAGCCATTATGTAATTATTTTAATTTTGGTTTTAAAGTATACTGGACATGTATATATTTGTTTTAAGGCTGTTCACCGCCCCGAGTCCTACGGGAGTAGGTCGGCATGTAAATCTAATTAATAAATAAATGACTAATGACTATTACCTCATCTTGGTGTGGCAGCATGTCTGTCATAACAGGAAAAACATAGAAGAGTTGAAAATCAAAATTCATCCTTTTGAACATTGAAAAATGACAATGAAGATAATATGTCTATTTAGGTTGTATTAGAAATGTCTGACAAATTGGAGATGGGCATTTTCTTGATATCTCATACCATGCAGCACCAATCCTAGAGATTCCATTGAGCTGATAGTTACCAGTGGAACTCTTTAACTCCTGTCTGTAATTAAGTCCATTTAATAGATAAGGAGACCAAAAATCGCTGGCTCAGTTCTTAACTTTGGGGGAAATTTTTCTGGTAGGACCTGTTTTTATATAAAACTTCATTCTCTGAGCTACAAGTAGATCCAATTATTAGCTGGCAATAAACCAAATGCTCTATATCCAGAAAGTGCTAGTTTTAACCTTTATTATTTCTAGTCTTAAGCAGCTGGTGTGTTTTTTTGAAAGAGATATAGGAGAGTTTTAATCAGTCAAAGTTGATAATTCTGGGCTATATGAATATATATTCTCATTTGGAGTAGGCTTCAGACATTCTTTCCCCCCTTCTGCTAGAAGTACTTTAGTGGTTTTAATTTTTCTTCTGCCTTTGAGCAACAGCTGTGAGACTAGTGGATTACATTTCACCAAAAAAGAATTTATTAGTGCTCCTCATTCTCTCTCTTCTTCCTCCACTCTCATTTTCACCTTTCTCCCAGACCCACTCCTATTTGTGTCTTTCATAAAAGACAAGCAGCTGAAAGATTAAAGTGTGCTTTATTTCAAAGCTAAACTAAGCAAATATTACAGCAATGAAACAGATTCTTCGAGCAATTTGGTTCTATGTGCCAAGAATGAGGCTGAATATGTGCCTTTAAATTTTGGACACAAGCATTTGATGCTGAAAATAAAAAGGGCAATGCAGCTGTTTTGAGCTACTGTCAGCAGCCCAAAAGCTTAGCCAGAATTTTTAATCATGATTTTTATTGTCCAGATCTCTATTCAATAGTCCCCACTTAAAGCTCTTCCCCATTTCTGTGCTTTTTGGAGGAGGGAAGGGATTTATGCAGGAAGAATAGTAAAACATTCCTTGGGGAATAAGAAAGATAAAAGAAAGAAATAAGGAAAGTACTGGGTGGGAATGGTAGCGAGATGAGGGGGGAAAGAAATTTTGTTAATTATATTTGGCAGAAAAAGCTTGAAATGAAAAGCTTTGTGAGGAAGAGTCAGTTATTTTTGTCATTGAGGATCAATGTGACTTAAAACACAGGTAGATGGTGCCCTTTATTTTTCTATTCTGATCGGGGGCAATTTTGGCCTTTACCTTGAAGCTATCTCGCAGCCAAACTGAAAAATGCATTCTGGAAGAAAAGCCAAGTCTCTGCAGAGTTGTTGAAATGTACACTTAGGAGTCTGTGCGTAAAATACTGGTGGCCAAATCACCAATTTTCACCTTCCCTGGGTATAAACTGTCTCTAGAGCAAACAGTAAAGTCTCTTTGAAGTAAACAGGCTGTGTAATGGGGAGAAACACAATTTTTTTCTGTTTGGTTTTCTTCCTGTTTTGTGCACATTGTTGTTACTTCCCTGATCATTCCCTCTCCTGCTCTTTTCGGTCAACCTCTCTCGTTCAGGAATCCATCTCCCTATATTTTCCTATTAAGCTATTCAAAATGGTATCAGCTTCCAGGTGCCTTTTCTTTATCGTCCATCGTCTTTTGTCACCTTTGACTTCCTTTTGTGGTTCCATTGCTCATCTGCAAGAATGCATTTATTTTTACTCTAAATATCCCCTCTACTTTCTCCTGACCGCTTTCATTATCTCTTGTTCCACATGCGGCACAAGAGATCTATAGTTGAAGAAGGCCATGCCATTAGGCCTTGAAAATTCACCCATCTTGAATTGAGATATACTCCAGTTGGCAAAGCAATGAATTGCAAGGCATTTCTATGCTGGGCTTCCGTATGGCTACTGTCTGAGTCTGTGGCAAGAAGAACTGTTTTCTTGTTTATTGGGCAGCAAAATATCCTAAAAATAAATCATATTTTTCACTTGGTCTCTTTTGGACCCATGGTCCTCAACTTTTGTGACTTGGCGGCCCGGCTGGGGAGAGGGAGAGGAACCGGGCTGCCCAGATGGTGGGCTGGTGCATGAGGCATGCGCGCAGCTCAACTGCAAGTTCAGCTGTGCACATATGTTGAGTCGAGCTGCATGTGCACACATGTTCACACCAGCCTCAGGGCCTGGTTGCACATAGGCCATGGCTCAGTAGTGGGCCATGGGCTGGGGACCCCTGTTGTAGACCATGGAAGACGGACATATGTTTTGGCTTACTAGAAGACTTTTTTGTCATTTAATTGTATCAGCAGTGAATTCTTCAATTGTGACTGTCTCGTCATAAGGCCAAGTCTTAAAAGAAAATATTTGCAGCTCAGCGTTCAACGGTGGGAGTTTTGGTGCTGTCTTAAGCTTTGTGGGTTTTTTTTGGCAGATGTTTCATTACCAGGTAACATCAGGATTAGAAGGAAGTGAGGTTTTCTCTTATTTTTATATGCTAGTAGCTTGCCCTGTCAGTTTTGCTTAACAATCAAGTTGTCAGTCCCAACTGTGGTCACTAAACAGGACTGCCTGTAAATGGGTCAGGTTTCTATATTTCCAGTTACCACCAATCACATACAATTTGAAAACAAAACTGATTTCTGTTGATTTCTTTCCCTTCAAAACATGACCAGAGACCATGAACATCACAGAGAATCAAAATTTATTTTACCAAGTCCCAGGACACACAAGGAATTTGTCTTCAGTGAGCATGCTCAATCCCTACATACAGCTATGATTACCACAAAGATGCAATCAAAGATACATTTTATAGACATTAGAATATATAAGCATAATCATAATCATTTGAATATATAGGCATAGTCATTGCATATATAGACACAATCCATTGTGTATATAAGCGTAAGATACATTCATAGTCATAAAGTAAGTATAAGCTGCAATCAACAAACCACAATCTTAAGTATGAATTGTGCATATAAGCATAAGATGCATTCATAGTCATAAAGTACTTATACATTCATCATGTCATCATGTTATAAAGTGCGAACATCATATCACAAAAGCCCATTTCATCCTGTCGCAAGAACGCCCTCCGCACTAACCCTGTCCTGTAAGTCAGCTGTTTAGTAGGTTGATGACAAGAGGGAAGAAACTGTTCCTGTGTCTGGTTGTTTGGTTTGCAATGCCCTGTAGCGGCATCCAGAGGGAAGACGTTGAAACAGATGATGTCCTGGGTGTGAGGTGTCCATAATTATTTTCACCGCTCTCTTTTTGGCTCGTTCAGTGTACAGGAGATGGAAGATATATGGGGTAGTACCATCATCAATAGCCACTAGCCGTAATGACATTGTAGAATTTCTAAACCGGGCTCTTAATATCCAGACAATGCTAGGTCTTGCATTATTCCTGCAGTTTTTGCAAACAGGATAACAAGATGGAATTTTGATGTGATCCTGAAGCTAGGCTTACAGTATTTGAAATTCACCTCCCAATGGTTTATATATAAGAACTTGATCAAAGCCCAGAGAAAGTATATTGGCTTGGCTAACTTTGATTCCTTTATTGAGTGGATGCCTGATGTGGACTCCAGTAATAAGGTAGGATCTTCTTTTTATATTTAAATAAATAGTCCCACCTTTGACATGAAAACTGACTGCGTGATTTGGGGCCAGTCACTTTCTCTCAGCTCAACTTGCCTCGAAGACTTGTTGTTGTGGGGAAAAGAGGAGGAGGAAGGAGTATTGGGTATGTTTTCTACCTTGAATTATTTATCAAAATAATGAAGGTGAATACAAACTTTTTAAAAAAGCATTAATAAGATGGCTTCTTGGGTCATCAAGGTTCACTTCATTCTGAGGTCAGCATTATCTATTGAAACACACTTAACTCGTCATGATTTGACACAATTGCAGAGGTCACAGCAAGCTTTGTTAATAGCATATTTCACCTGCCGGGAAAGATTTTACAAAATATGTGACCATATTAGCAAAGAGAGGTGGTTTTAAACTCTTTTACTGGACTTCATAATTGGAGTCTATTGATTTTTGTTTCCCCCCTCCCATCTGTGTTTCCCAGTGTGCTGCAATTGTTCAGGTGACTGCTCATTTGGAACAACTAAATTGCCTGTTGCAGGAACATTATGTGATTTAGATTGTTGTCCTGCGTAGCTTGTATAAAGTTAATAACCTACATTACTTCTCTGAAATATAGTAGTTATGAGGCTGTTACTGCCCTCTGCTGGGTGCAAGTTGCTTTGCAATTGATCATACCTACCAGAGATCTCTGCTTACCAAGGGCTTGGATATAGCTACCATTTGTGCAAATGCCTTGTGCTAAAGCAGAATTCAGCAAGCTTTTAGCTTCCAGATTTACGTAAATAAAGGTCAGTATTACTAGTAATCATCTGTCACTACAGAAAAGTATATCGAGTAATCCTTGTTTCCTTGGCGTGATTCTGTTTCCTTTCTTGGCATATGATGATGCCTGGAATGAAATGGGCTGGGGGAAGAATAAAAGTCAAGCTACACAGAAAAGAGATGCTGTTGTTGAGTGATTTATCAGTCCACTGAAGTGGTATTTAATATTTCTGAGATGCAGGGTAGACAGAAAGCAAGATGTCCCCTGGTTCCCATTCCAGGAGGACCCACTGCCGACTACAAAAGAAGAGAAGAAGTAATTGCTATTTTGGTTGCTACGCAGAGCTCATCCTTTGGAGAGCTAAGCCTGTGCCTGTTGGATCTGACACATTACTTATCATTCCATTGCAGCCTGTGACAATGAAAGCAACTTTTCTCACTCATCTAGACCAGCCTGTAAGCCTGGTAAGGCTACTAATAGTCTAATCATTGCTGCTTCAGTTTATTGCTAATAGTCCAGTCAGGTAGCAAGTATAATTATGATGCAACCCAGAACATCTCTGTGCTCATTATTGTTGTTTTGTCTGAGTGGACAAATGTGATTTGGTGATTGATGGAACCTCTGCTGTTGCTCCTTGCTCTGCTGTGTAGCTACTCATTAATAGTTTCCTTCACTCACTGCAGATTGAAAGTGGAGTGGTTGCTGCTACTCTGTATTATCCAGTCAATGAGACAAGAAAGAAGCCAGGAACAGTGACTGTTTAGGAGGGCAAGAGGAGCAGCGATAGAAGGGATCCTCTTTTCACTCTTCAAGGCTGATCACTCTTCTATTGACGATCATTTAACTGGACAATCTAGCAATCTAGCAAGCAATGTTATAGATGAAATAAAAGCAGTAGTTGCTTGGGAAACTAAGAGAAGTGAGAATGAACTGCTGCTGTTGCACTTTGCTGGATCATCCATCTAGCAGATAAAAAGGGAGTGGGAGGAACAGCTTCAGCCTATAAAAAGGAAAGCAAGCAGTTAGAAGTCATTTGCTTATGACACCAAGACCATATATACAGTAGAACTCATCATTAATGCAGATAAGCTACAACAGCTATGCTGTTCTTTTCACTCTTGGATAAGGAGAAGTGGTATGGAGACAATGTCTGGTTGAGATGGTCCTTTGAACTGTTTGTTTAGGTTCTTCCAAAATCTAGATTTGGTCCAGACAAAGCCAAGTATTTCCCCATCCCATGTGCATTAGATTTTTGTTTAATAAATGAAGAATTTTGCATTTTTCTTTTGGCACTTTTAGCCTATTTTGCCAAGAACAATTTGAATTTTCATTTCTGTTCTTTTGAGGTACTAGCTATCTTATTATGTGCAGATTTGATGAGCATTTTATCAACTCTTTATCCGCATCATTAATGAACATGTTGAAGAGTAGAGGGCTAAAACGTACGGTTATTTTTCTCCAAATCTTGATAAGGATCCATTGATGCGCACTCAATGAATGCAATTATTGTCAACTATATATCAATGCTTTTGTT
>JANHFO010002184.1:35004-45785 GCA_032468095.1 Pareas carinatus
ATAAATTGCTAAGTAATGCTTAACATTTCGAAAGGTGCAAAAGATATAGAATCTAAACAAATAGTGGAAAAGGTGTATAAACGAAAGGTTGCAAACTTAATGGTAGATGGCCAATTTGAATTTTTACAGTTTCCATTCAAGCAATGCTGGCTGCTTTTAAAAACCTAGAATATTATTTTAAAATGCAATTTCATGAGCGGTAGTGAAGAGTACTACTGGATGTTGCAAAAATAAGATATTCTGATTGTTTTTCCATCCATTGAAGTGAGATGGCCTCTTTAAAATTCTCTGACACTGTTATGAGGGCTGCAAATGTCCTTCGCTTCATAATCTGAGCTCCTTGTAGATGATGGGAGACTTGTACTATGCTTGCTATTTCCTAACAGTAGCATCTTTGTAGCACTGGATCTACCTGAATTGCGATAAAGTCATCCACTTTTGGGTTGGAGAAGTGGAGGAATAACTAGGTTTTGTGGAAGAGACTCAGTAGAAGAAAGTTAATAATATTCTGTCTTTCTGGAATGATGGTGTGTTTGTTGCTTTGAATTCAAACATAGAGCGAGAGTTTGTGTATAAAACCCAATAATAAAATAACAATGTATTATTTTGCCATTTAACATTGGGTTAAGTGAACTTAATATTTCATCATGCAGTTTCTAGCTAATGAATCATGCTGTTCAATTCCAACAGCAGTGAATAAAGCACTTCTTTGTGAGAGCAGTAATATAAAATACTTACCTCATCTCTTACCTCTTATGGACATTTATATTAGGGTTGATGAATATTTTGTATTCAGCAACACTAAATGGAAAACATTAATTGAGTATTTAGGCAGAAGTGGACAATCTGTTGCTCGCATGTGTTGCCATTCCCCTCCCCATGACCAAACCTCCAGTATCTGAGACAAAATCCTGATAATGTCTTGCTTTTTATGTGCTGCAAATTGCAATGTGTTAATGTATTAACAGACCTATTTTGCAGTTAGCCTCAATAAAACCAAATGGGTCAAGAAAAGGGTTGAAAAGTTTTTCAGTGAAATCAACACATCATCGAAATTGCCTCCTAGTGGATTGTGGTGGGTACAAAAGGAATTTAACCACAGCCCCCCCTCAAAAAAGGGGTCTGAAGATCCATTATCTTCACCTATAGCTGCACTAGTTAATCTAATAAGGGAAGTGAGTCAAATGCAAAGATTATTTGTATCTTGGATGTTTACAGAATATATAAAGCCTTTTCTTTGCTCAGCCTGTGGCTGAATTCACCACTGCACCTTTAGATTGGAAGAAACTTTTTTCTGTTGACCTGGGATCATTCATATTTTTATTTAGG
The DNA here is from genome assembly GCA_032468095.1 of Pareas carinatus. Classification (NCBI taxonomy): domain Eukaryota; kingdom Metazoa; phylum Chordata; class Lepidosauria; order Squamata; family Pareidae; genus Pareas; species Pareas carinatus. Next base: position 36,334 of record JANHFO010002184.1, read on the forward strand.
GCTGTGTGTACATTGTAATCTAATGCTGTTAAAATATAGTACTGGCTGTAAGGTTTAGTTTTCAGAAGATTCCAGTTACTCTTCTTTTCACAGAGCCTTTTCTAGCATATGCAGTCCTGGAAATTGACATAGTTGGATGATAGGGGTTAGTGAGATCTTGGTAATCAAACTTGTTTAATTGGATTTCCGGGAGTTCTGATGATAAAGTGCTTCATAACCCAAGCTCTCTTCATAGGGTCCCATACCTTATAAAATATTTCTCTAAAATATTTCAAACAATACAGTGGCTTAATTTGCATGACAAAATAAGAGAAAATTAGCAAACCACACATTAGTTTAGTGGGTGGTCTGAACTCAGCCAGCATGGTTATTTCATGGTTTATTATATCATTGAAATTTTGAAAATTAGGTTGAAGAAACCATGCAACAGTGTGTTCTGCAAATACAGACCTGAAGTTGGTCAGAAATTTTATTTCAGGTGTAGACAAATGAACCCCTATTTGTTAATATTCATCTCCCGCCATTTTTCTTAGTTTCCAGGACCCTTTTTCCCAGTCAAGTACTTTCCAGTACTATAGAGGTATGATGGTGAACCTGTGGCATGTGTGTCAGAGAGGACACACAGACCCCCCTCAGCTGGCACGCAGATTGAGTTGCCCCAGAGCCGCACATGCTCAGAGCCAAGTTGCCTCAGAGCTACACATGTGCAGAAGAGAGTAACAATGCCAGGTAATAACATCACAGGGCCATCCACATGTGCAGAAAGAGAGTAGTGGCACCGGGCGATGACGTCACGACTCATCCGGGGACTTGGTGCCAGGAGCTTAGCCACCACTGCTATAGAGCCATAGAGCCAATGTGACATAATAGTTAAAGTATTGTACTATGATTAGGGTGAGCCAATTTCGTATCTACCTTAACCATGGAAGCTCACTGGGTGATTTTGTTCCAACCCTTCTGTCTCAACCCAAATTATTTTCATCTTGGGAAAAATTGGAGGGAATAAAATTTGAAAGAAATAAAAGATAGAATACACTTCTAATAAAGACCTAAATCAATCAGTCAGTGAATTCATCCATCACATAAATAACTGAATAAAAGATGATATGTGGGAATATTCATGAAAAAAACACCAAGTGCATTTAATAAACTAAATTATCTTGATATGTCTGCCTTTCCTCACTGGTTACCATATTTTTTTTGTCATAGAACGCAACAGAATGCAGTTCTGGCACCTTTATTTGCCTTAAATACAATAAATTAAATTTATGTTAAGAACTGAATATATAATTTTTTAAATAAAAGTTTAACAAGATGTGAGTTCCGATACCTTTTTTCTTACAAAAAAGGCAATTCTGGGAACTGATGCCTTTTCTTTTTTAAACCCTCTAAAAAAAGCTGATCTGCTCCGCTTTGTTCTTCCATCAACGTTCCAAACACTCCAAACTTCACACAAATTCCACCCACTTCCCCAAATTAACAACATCTTTCTTGGGTGGAGAAAACAATTGTGCCGTATTATGGGTGAGCTCGCTATGCGAATAGTGGTTAACTAAAGACCACCTATTGATTAAAAGGGAAAATTTTATTTGAGAATATCCTGATTTATAACTCCAATCTTTCTTAGGCACTACAGTACAAATTGTTCATGCTACAAGTCAATGTAATTCCCAGATTTGGCACAGATTTTCTTTTTCATTATAGTTTATTTGTACTTGCAACCATGTTTATACTTCCATTCGTTGAACTAGTAGGAAAACATTCCATGTGCCTGAATCCCTTGAGGTTTAAAACCTGATAGCTGAAACCAAGGAATGGAACATTTTCCTTTCTCTAACAGGGGTTGTGGCGTGTTTTTCTTTCTTTACTTCACATTATTTTGTGGCAAGCTATTTAGCACAAGGTGTGAGAGTTAAGAAAGCAAAGTTTTTCTCTAATTAAAAATGGAAGGGGTGGGGTGGATTGGCATCATTTAAAAACTGTTTTCCTATTAACACCAAAACCATTTCAAGCATCATGAGACTGCCAGGTGCAGAACAGTGATAATACCACCCTGACAAAGTGATTACTGATCAAAGCACCTAAAGCAAGCGGCTAATGAACTCCAACAAATTACAGTGTAGTGATATGGAATGCCTTTTGCATTTTGAAGTAGGAGCAACGGCTAAAGTCATAGCAACCAATACACTGAAGCTGCAAATTGGAGGGGAGCCAGTGCAATGAAATGAATTGAGTGCTAAGTTTGAATGCAGGAAATTCAGGATGGATTGAAATCCATCCTGTAGTGACTGAAGAACATAGCAAGTAGAATTTCCCTCTCTTTTTTAACTTCTTCCAGTTGAATTAAAAACAACATTCTCCCTTGTTAGAGGCAGATTGGATTAGTTAATGACAATATAAATTGGAGAGAAAAGAATTTTAGGAGATGGTAGAACAAAATGAAGAGTACCATGATGAAAAATGATTGAAGATTGAGAAAGGAGAAGATGATAAGAGATGTGAAGCCTATAGTTGAGATGGAATCTGGCTACAGTAGACAAAAGTGTAGATGAACGGTTACGACAGAAGGACTTGGTGGTAGTTGACAACCTACATATTAATCCTTTGATGAAGGTAGTATTAATGGATTATAGGCAAAAAGTGAGTTAGCATGATTGAGTTCAACATATCAACTTTCTTACATGATGCCTAAAGAAGCTCATCTTTGTATTTTATACAGTTTGAGTATGTAAAAGGGCATATTTCCTCTTTTATTAGCACTCCCAAGAGACCATGCTATTACTTTTTCTTTGTTCCAGTTTGATTCCAGTTATGAAAATTGCATGTTTGACTGATTAGTTGAGAAGAGTATACTTTCTGAAAAATATCTCCTTTAAAAAAGGGGTAAAAAAATAAAGAGCCACTTTACATCTCCATGCAGCAAAACATACTTATTTTGGAAATGGGAGTGATGATGTAGCTTTTAAGCAGATGATGATAAATAGCTGCACCATCATCATTATTAGCTGTTCCTGCGTATATGAGAAAACAGGGCTAAATCTTCAGATATGATAAAAGTCTCCTTTGGTGAATAATTTTCCCTTGCTACAAGACTAAGAGTACATTGGATGAATATAGAATACAGTCTTTCTACTAGTGGTTCAGTCAACTGAAATTTAACAAAGGGTTGCCAAATTTTATTTGATTGCAATCATTGTAAGCAACTTAATAGTCTACTTTCTTTCATTTATCTGTGAATGTATTTGCTACCAGGTGTTAAAATAATTTCTCTTTTATGGAATATATCGTATTGTTCAATTTTGTTCTTTATTTCTCTTAACTAGACAATACCATGGGATTTTTTTTCTGATTTCCCATCCAAATACTAACCAGTTCTGACCATGCTTAGTTTTTTTTAAAGATCCAGCAAATGAGCTAGCTACTGCTACCTGATGCATCTGTCTGTCTATCTTTCTAAAGTATGAAAGTAGTATTTGAACTCTACTTGATGCCACAGAACATCAAAGTGTTCTGTTCAATTTTATCCTCACAAAAAAGTCTACCCATGATCTCAGTGGATGAGTCAAGAATTGAATATATGTCTCCCTGGTCCAAATTGATATTTTAACCACTTTGTGATACTGGTTTTCATATTAAATGCATTCCCCATCATCCCCAACTGGGACAGAAATTGGTCCAGCCAATAACACGGATTGAGGATTTATACAGTCCAGTAGCCCTGAATTCTCTCTTCTACATTTTTTTTCATTCTATCTGTTTGGTTATATGCATTAATATCTGCAGTATGGAAGCCTGGTGAATAGGGTGCAGTAACAGCTTCACTGATAAGAATAAGCCACGTTGAAAGCAAGTTTTAAAGAAGGGTGAACACTACTTATATCTTGATATTCAGAATGGAAATTTTGAGTGTATACAAGTAGCAGAAGGTCTGTCACTTAAAGCAAGGATTTGGGAATATTTTTGAAAGTGGCTTTAGAGGAAGAAAGGTCATAGCAGCTACAATATGGAAAGGAGAGCAGAAAACTGATTGTTAGAATTTTGAGGCCAAGATGGGGCGATCTTTATTGAAACCCAATCACACGATTTCTACTCCCATCTCCTTCTAATGTAGTCATCCTGTTGTTGTTTTTTAGCTTTTGAAGAAGTAGGGCAGTTGCCGTTCCTCTGAGGATTAGCCCCTCACACTAATTGAAACTAAAGAAGGATGAGGTGTGATGCCAGCTGCATTTATGAATGTTGCATCCCTTGTTCCAGATCAGAGATACGTGTTTGTGATCTGTGCAAAGATTTGAAGTTGGTTGTTGTCTTCCCTGCTTTGCAAATGACATATATACTATTTTCATTGAGCATGTATATGTGTTTGTGGCTGGAACAAGAAATTGATTACAATCTCCCTGTGTGAACACCTTCCTGGACTCCCAACTCTGTTCAACATACCAAGAGCTTAGCACTCTGTGGCTGATTGGATTCCTGGTGGCAAAACATGACTACATTTTATATTTTTATAGGGTGCATGGGTGCACTGGGGACAGCAGTTTGGAGATCGCAATTAGCCTGGCAAAAATATTTTCTGCCAAGGAATTGTGTTCATCTGAACTAAGCCAGCTCTCAGAACTTAAATGAAGTAGAATTAGAAAGAAGGGGGAAATGACTGCCGACAGCACATGGGACAAATTGCCTTTTCTTTTCAAAACATCCTTACATTTCTTCTGCTAGTTAATGAAGTTTCCTTTCATTTAGTCCATTTAATTGAGCAGTAATGTAAAAAAGTCTAAAAAGGAGTCGTGTAAAACTGTTTTAAGGGTAAATGGTAGTTTAATCTTGTTTTCAGAGTAAAAGTGTTAAAATTATATATAAAAATGGCATATATCAATTATAAACTAAATTTCAATTTTACTCTTTATTATACATGCACTTACATTTAATAATTCAAGGAATAATGCATGGATACTGTTGGAATCTTGAATAATCTGCAAGGAAAGGATCACAAGCAAAATGGGCAAAGTGAAAGGATAACTCTTGTAAAATAAGAGTTTTACCAGAGTTTTTCCTTTCGCTTGCCCATTTTGTTTGCGATCCTTTCCTCGCAGATTATTTTAGGAAAGGGCATTTAGCCTAATTGGTTGGAACCAATTAGTTGCCAGCTTTTTAAGCGATCCTTTGGTGATAGATGCTTTTAATGTCATCTGTCATACATAGCAATATCGATACTCAGGTGGATGAATGTGTATCAGTAAGGAAGATTATGTAGTTCTCAAAAGGAAGCATGCATACAGCGATATCACCGATAGTGGCCATCATCCCCTCAAAAAATAATTGGTGTAATCCTTAATGCTTTCAATGTGATTTTAAAAAGCATGGGATTTATTTGTGATGAATATTCTTAATTCTAATAAATGTAATACCCTTTGCTAAAAGATGCTATCTTTGATTAGTAACAAAATCCTGGGAATCGAAGTACGGTACTTCCTCACTAATTTTAGGGTATTACGTTATTTGAGAAAGGATTTATATCAGTCTATTTCTTTCTTTTTAAATGAACAAGGTAAGTGGATCTAATATAATATATAGCAAGATATTATTGATAGTATCAATCACACTGGAAGAAGAATAGGATCAGTTAGTCATGCTTCAAAATGTTCCTTTGGAGTACTGCTTTGTACTTCCCTATAAAGTATTGACCCTATAATATTCCTGGGCTGTCCCTGTCGGGAGTTCTAACAGTCATTCGATTTTTGACAATTTCCATAATCCTGTCAGGTTAAGAGTGATGAGGAACCAGGGCTGTCTTTGCTGCCAAGAAATGGGGTTTTGTCTTTGAGAAAGCTTAGGACAGACTGGGATCAGAAATGATCTAGTAGTCACCTTTTCATTGGTTTTATTGCATCATTCCTTCAAGTACTGCACATTTATTGAACAATCCTGACCCAACACTTTGAAGAGTATGAGCTTGTCAAGAGCACCTTCTTTAGAACAGTTGCATGGATCTGCTAATAAAGTGTATGCTTAAAGCCCCTCCCCCGCTCTCATTAATAATAATTTGTGTGGGAAGCTAATAAAAATAATTAGCCCTTCGCATGTTGTGTAAAACCCAGCAAATGTTTGCAGTGAATAGCTGCTTTATAGCTATAACCTCCATTATTCTTTGCCCAAGTCCCTACAGAAAAAGGACTTGTATTTTTCAAGACATAATTTTAGGGGCAGATGTTGCCCTTCCTCAAGGTTGACTCAACTTTCCATCCTTCCGAGGTCAGTAAATTGTTGGGGTTAATATGCTATCTCTGTAAACCACCTAGAGCAGTGATGGCTAACCTTTTATACATGGAGTGCCTGTGGATGAGTTGTGACTAATGAGTCATGGCTCATGATGTCGCCTGGCACCTCTACTCTTTCTAAGCGTGCACATGGCCCGGTGATGTCATCAAATGGTGCTGCTACTACTTTCTGAGCATGCTCAGCTCTGGGGCGATGCTGGGGCAAATTGGCTTGCATGCCAGCAGAAAGGGTTCTGCGTGTCCGCTGTGGCACATGTACTATAGGCACATCATCATTGACCTAGACAGTGCCATAAAGCACTATGAAGCATGTAAATCGCTATGAATATAAGTCTAAGTGCTATTTCTATTTCTATTAACACTAGAGTGCTACCAAGTGTTACTTTTTATGTTATAGTTAATGGAGACTGTTAACTTCTGCAGGAGAAAATAAGAATGAAACTAATATTGTTCCTGGGGGCACTAGGTTCTTGATAGAAGCAGATTTTGTACTCTTGCAAACTAAAGCATCTTATCAATGCTACATAAACTTATAAGTGTGTCTCAGCAAATAGTTGCATCTAGCCAGCAGCATCTAAGCTCTGATGGTGAGCAGCATCAGATAGTATACCAATGAGAGACCATCAAAGAATGCAAGGGCTGCAAATGATTGATTATATGCCATCAAATAGTTTGCAATTCCGAGTTGACCACACAGATACATTTTCTCCATGATGATATGTTCTTAACCTGGCCTTTCAGCATTTCTAATCCTGCACCCATCAACATTGTAACTGGGTCAACCCACTTTACTGCTGGTTATCCTCTTCTTCTCTTTCCTTCCGCCTTCCCCAGCATCAGAGCCTTCTTCAGAGACCTAGATCTTTGCCTAATATGTCCAAAGTAGGATAATTTGATACAAAACTTGAAAAACAATTCTAAAGTGGTAAACCACTTCCTACGTATGCTGAAAAAACGTAAGATCTCTGTATAAACTCCAGTGCTCAAGTATGAGTTGAAAGAGAGTTTATGTTACCTGAGACTTGTCTTTGTTAATATATGCAGTTGTCCCAAGTCTCAAAGACCTTTTCAGTCTTTAAGGATCTTATCTTATGTTTACAGTAAATGACAAGGATTCAGTTTTGGTCCTTCCATGTGCAAGGCCATTTGTCATCCATGAGCTACAGTACTCCCATCTCCCCAACATTTTGACTTATTTCGTTCTATAGAATTGGACGAGAGCTATTAAAAATTGAGTCAACTCCTGTTTGCAAAGCAGACATGCAACTTGGGATATTTTGATGTCACAGTACAGTAAAGTTGGGGATTTTATGCAAAAGATGAATATATACAGATCAATACATAAAATAATAAGTGTTCCTCTTGAATTGTTGTATGTGAAATTCAGATTAAGTTTTCCATCTACAGAGACCTGCAGCTTGAACTCAAATAAAAAGGTTGTCCCTATAGGAAGAAAGTCAGTCTACCAGTTCTTATTAATCCCTGTGGCCATGAATATTCAATTTCTTGCTGTGAGTCATGCATTTTAAAACATTCTCCAGTTTTGGATAGTCTGATGCAACTGCTCCAGGGCATTGTGGAGCACAGCATTTCTTTCATTGTGCCATAAATTACTTTTGTCATCCACCGCTGGAGTATATTATTGCTTTCTGAGTAGATCTCAGGGGCATACTTGTTTGTATGGCGTGAACGCCTGTATGCAAATCTGTGTCCCTATTATGCAAACACTCTGTAAGTTGCAAGATGTCTTGTGGATATTAAGTAGTGAGATCTACAATTTATACGTGTTCAGCCTCGCAGGTGAGCAGAAATATTCTTGAGTTGCTAAGAAGCAACATTGAAAATATTACATTATTTATCTATCCCAAGAGCAGTGAATTGATGAAGTTACATCATCAGTTCTTGTGCTGGTGGAATTCATTGCCATAGGAAGCTTTGGTAGCCATGAACTGGCACGATGCATTTTGTTTTATGTTTATTGCTATTTTAATTTGTTATTCACTGCTCGGAGTTGACTACTGAGCGGCAACCATTTAAACTGGATTACACAACAAACAAAAAAAGCTATCTGATTTCCTGGTGCTGCTTTGAAACTTATCTTTATCCCTGTTTGCCAGATAATGCCTATTGTTCATCATTCCTACTGCGCACAAAGTGCCTTGAAAAAACCGTCTGTTGATGTCTGCTACAGCTAAAATACCTTGTCTGGAATGACACAGTTGGGGTTTTGTGTTAGAATAATTCTAGCATAAACTTCACATTCCTATTGGTACAGCATATTTCTGGCTTGCTGGAGGCTTATGTGTTCATATTTGTACATGTGAAGTTGTACTCATAGCATACACAAACCCAGTCCCTAAAACTGTGGTTTGCGTCCGACAGAGCTTTTTCCTAAATATACTACCAAAATTTGCTGGCAAAACACTGAAAATCAGTGGCTTAATTTTCTGTTGTTGTGCAGATTAATGTCAGGCCTAAGACTGGATTCAAATTATCAAGATAATGCTAAATATTCTCTCCCCAAATCTAAAAACAGCGGAAATCCTTGAAAATTATTGTCTCAGTAAAGCGAGTGAATGTTGTGAGGAGGAAATGGTTTTCGGTGGTTGAAATGATGTCTGCTCTTGTTTCATTATTGATCACTTTAGCTTGGGAGAGAATGTTGGAAACAAAATTCTTTGGAGCTTGTGATCTCAGTTGTTGGATGCAATTTTTGTGATGTGTGGATGGGGCGAGTTCACGTTCTAGTTATTCCTCTTGATCAGACATGGTGTTCAATTATGCTAATTGTTAAGTAAGAAGCAAATCTACTTTGAAAAGAGCGCGTAAATCTGTGGTCAGGAGAGAGAGAAAAGTAAAATTGTTTACATGTTCTTTTGTGTTTTTAAAAATACTCCATAATAGTAGTGAGATAACTTATTTACATAGACCAGTGATGGCTAACCTTTTAGGCATATATTAATGCATATAACCAGACGAGTTGCAGCTAATGAGTCATGGCTTGTGATGCCATTGCCCAGTGCTGTTACTCTCTTTCTGAGCATTTGCATGGCTCTGTACTTCCATCGCCGAACACCACTACCCTCTTCTGAGCATGCTCAGTGTTGGGGAGTGGATTAAAATCCAGGAACCCCTTTAGAGGTCTTGATCGATGGACTATAGCAAGTCTCTGTCCAG
>JANHFO010002184.1:60048-70116 GCA_032468095.1 Pareas carinatus
CACCCTGATGAGGCCCTCTCTGTGGGAGCGTACTGGCCTGTGGGAGATATTGGCTGGTAGTAGGCGTTCCTGAAGATACCCTGGTCCCATGCCATGGAACGCTTTAAAGATCATGACCAAAACCCTGAAACGCACCCGAAAGACCACAGGAAGTCAGTGCAGCTCACGCAGGAGGGGGGTCACATGGGTATGGCCCCTGCCCCCATAATCCCCCACGCGGGGATTAATAATATTAAGAGAAATGGTTTGTATATGCCAGTGATGGTAAACCTGTGACACGTGTGCCGCAATGGGCACACAGAGCCCTCTCTGCTGGCACACAAGCCAGGTCGCCCTAGCATCACCCCAGAGCTGAGTGTTCTCAAAAAGGAGTAGCGACGCCAGGCAATGACATCATGAACCTCATCCGGGCACTCAGTGTCTAAAAGGTCAGCCATCACCGATATATGCTCTTCTGAGTTTTGAAGCACCTCTTTCCGATGGATTTGACACACACGCAGAGAGAGATTTTCACTGGCCATGACCACCACATAGAAAATCTCAAGCATGGATTTCAAAACACTCAAAAGTGTCCTTTTCCTTGATGTTTAATTGGAGGCACTGCAGCTTACTGTTCGTGAAGAGTAGAGTTCAGTCCCCAAATTTGCAGGAACCGAGCTAAGACAATGCTTCCCCCCCCAACATAAATTTGGAACTCAATTGTGGTTATAAGTTGAGGACTCTCTGTATAATATGATTACCTGACTTCATCTGATAAAAGATTTTGTATTTTATTTAGACAATGATGGATTGTTATGAATGGTATCTTCTTTCTTGGTCAAAAATCATTCATTTGACCTGTATTCTCTAATAATTAAAAGCAGTTCTGTTTTGTGAAAATAGTTCACATAACAAGAAATAAGCCTATAGAGAATTCAGGAGGGACTAGAGTTAATCCTGTCTTTCCCGTCTTTGCTTGGAAATAACTTAAAGGAGGGATAGGAAAGCAATTGCCTTTCCTGTTGTTTTGAACGGCAGTGTTCACAATCCCTTGATCTTAGCCATATTGCCTGGAGCTTATAAGCATGGAACTGGAGAACATCTGGAGAACACCAAGTTGCATGTTCCTGCCTTATATCCAGACTCATTCTAGTTCTGTTGTTCCAGTGAGAAGTCGTTTCTAGAGATAGCAAATTTATGTTTCCATTTGCAGTGGGGATGTCCCTTTGACTCTTACAGAGCACATATATTAGTTGTCATGAAAACTTTATTATACGTGTGCATCTTGGTTAAAGAGTGAAGTTAATATAATTATCTAATTTCATCGGATAAAAGATTTTGCTTCTGCGTCTTCAGTAACATTTTCATAGTTTCGGCCCTTTTTTAATGCGTGCTCATTTTTCTCTCTTCTGCTTGTAGTACTACGCCTATCTGTATTCGTATGTGATGCCGCAGGCCATCCGCGATATGGTAGATGAATATATCAACTGTGAGGATATTGCCATGAACTTCCTGGTTTCTCATATTACTAGGAAACCACCAATCAAGGTCAGTGAACGCTGAAATATCGAGAAAATCGGTTTTTCCCAAGAGCATGAGTAATATGATCATGTTTCCTGCTCTCTTGTGCCCAGGTGACTTCCCGGTGGACTTTCCGTTGCCCTGGCTGTCCTCAGGCACTCTCTCACGATGACTCCCATTTCCACGAGCGGCACAAATGCATCAACTTCTTTGTCAAGGTCTATGGCTACATGCCCTTGCTGTATACTCAGTTCCGTGTTGACTCAGTCCTCTTCAAGACTCGGTTACCCCATGACAAGACTAAGTGTTTCAAATTCATCTAAACAGAAGACATGGTTATGGATGTCTGGAACTGGCCTATGGACAAGGCAGAAAGGTCAATGGACTTGGGGGACGGATGCCCCTTTCTGTTTAAAATGGGACACAAGCCCTGCTGGAACTGTAGGGCACAGGACTCCATTGAAAGAGACAGCTTTGACTGACTTATTCAGAAAAAAATAATAAAAGACTTTCTTTAGATCCCCAGTAAGTTGTTTCGCCAAGGGTGTAACTGGGGTTTTGAAAATATTAATTATTATTTAAAATGAAAGTGTTTTAGATATGCTTTTAAAGACCTTTTGGGAGGGGGAGGGAAAGGGGGGAGTATTATTTGATTTTTTTTTCTTCCCAGCCCTAATGTTGCTTGGAGGGAAACAGAGAGCTAAAAAATTCCCGTATTCCTTAGTGATCAAGTTATGCAGTTGAGAAAGTTGGATTCGGTCACCAGAGGCTTATAACTGCTTGCTCTGAAGCACACTCTCTCATGTGCTTCAGATCTGTTTGGGATTTCATACAGGAAATTATGAATCCCCTCCACCGGAATCCCAAATCTCATCTGTTTCCTTTAGTAGCTCCAAGGATCTTTCCCTCCTTTTCTCTCTTACTGACCTCATTGTAAAGCAAGGTCCTCCCAGAATGCTGCCTGTCCTTTGTGCCTGCTGATGGATTATCTCACAACACCACGGTGACTTTCTGTCTGTGCTCCCAACAGCGCACTGCTGCTGCTGCCTCAGAGGAAAGATAGTTGGAGCCCCCTTTCTACTTTTTCCTCCCAAATCCTGATGCTGCTTTCTCTGCCATTAACAAACCTCTGTCCCACTGTCTCCTTGGCCTTGGAAGCTTCAGTTCAGATCAGAGGTTTTGACCAACAGATTATTTATTGATTCTGTTTTCATGCCAAGTTTACCTATGGTTAACTGGACCATGGTTTTATTCAATTGACCCAATTTTCTGGGTTTGCATGACATACTGACACACCGACTAACTGCACAGGCTGTGTTTGGACACCACGGGAAGCTAAACTGGTTGATAGTTAGTTTGTATTTCAATATGTCATGTGAATACAGTCATCAACTATGGAGAACTATGTTGCTCGTGAGCGTAGTGCCAACAGAACAGTGTACTGAAAAAAGCAGATGTGTCGGCAAGGAGGCTGATCTGCAGTGTAGGAAAGTGATATATTTGTTCATATCCTTTGGATGAGAACTTCTAGTGAACCTGCCATAATTCTACATCTCCTGCGTGTGCAGATATATTCTTTCTCCTGCCTTCCTTCTATGTGGTCGAGGACATGCTGTGTTCATGACAAAGAGATGATTTTGACTTGCTAATGGAATTTGCATCGATTCCAATCTCCGGGATCAATTCTGCAGACACAGGCATGAACTTAACGGGTTCCTGTGGCCTAGTTTCTTACCGCCTTTTCTGCTCATATCCCCTTTTCACTCACTATGTTCATAGCTGTTGTGAAAACATTCTGGAAACTTCTTGTTGGCAATGTGTGTGTAGGTGTGTGAGTGAGTCTCAACTTATGTATAAGCTCCATTTTTTTCCTACCTTTCGATTATGTTTTTTGTGCCTAGACCTTTCATACTCAAAGTTGCTAATTTTCAAAGATGTCCAGTACACTCGTTCACAAACTAGGCCACCAGTAAATGGTTTTTGAGTAACTGAAAAATGGATGTAATAACTGCTGTCATTTCTAATCCCTAACCTTATTTGAGTCTTTATTAAGCTTACCCTTTTTATTTGTGGAAAGATAATAAATTACCCATATTCCTATAGTATTTATAAAAAGTTGGCACTCATGTGACAAATGTTTCTGAGGGAATATAATTTCCATGTGCCTCTCCCCCATGGACCATTTGGTAATGCCGCAACTTTTGTAGAGTTGCACTGTTTATTTGTAGCTTAGCTGTATTTAATGTTACCGTATCTGGACAGTATTAACCAACCATTTTCATTATTTCCCCTTTTAACATTTACTCTGAATTACAAATGCTCAGTTATCAGTCCTAATAATAGTCTTAAGGAATGGCCAATCCTACATCAATATATAGTGTCTCATTTGCATGAGAACAACACAGATTTGTCCTTGATATAGTAACAGAACACCTCTTCGTGGTGCTGGTCATTTCTCACTGAAGTGGGTCCTTGCACCACATTTAGACTGCAGTTATCTGGTGATGCTGCTGAACTTGTAGGTGGCTGAATGTCCACTGAAGAAAAGGCAAAAAGGAAGAACAAGTTGAAAGCATTTCATCAATCATGTTTGGTTTAAGTTGAGTTTGACTGGCATATTTTGACTTCTAAACTTAAGCATATTTAGGTTTTCATGCTCATACAGACCTAAGTGTATACAGGGCACCATTAGTTATACTCAATTTAAACTAAGCCTTTTGTCTTATTCTGACTCTTGCTACTTGCTCAGATAATTACTTCCTGGTAAATCTGTGACTCATTTCATCTTCCAGGCTGAGCAATGTGTTTGTTTACCCAATTCTTTCGGGCATTGGCTTTGTGTTGAGATTGTATTTCTTCTTCTTCTTAAGCTTGGAGTGTTTACAGAAGTCCTTCTATCCTTGTGCTATAGTTTGCAAATAATCCAAGCTTTCCCCTCAAGAGGTAGGGCTGCCCTGTTCATCCAAAGTGAGACTTTTATCATGTGTGAGGAAACCCAGATTACAGCCATATGTTTCAAAGACATAAGCAGGTGGCATGTATTCTTTTATAAAATATATGACAAACACACTCTCTTGGATTTTAAGTACCTACTGATGATGGATTATCACTTTAAAATCATCCCAGACATGGATTTGGAAAGGGATAGAATGTTAGGAAGTTTGGATTGAATCTTACTCTACTGGATTCTCTATTTCATGCTAGATCTGCTGGGAGAATGAACTTGTTGCTTTTAATGAATCATTCTTACACTAAAAATAAGAAAATAATCAGATGTATTGTCCCTTTTCTGGGCTTTCAAATAAATCAGCATAGTTCGCCATACCTTGACCATGCACTTTAAAAATTTTCAACCGATAGTCTGCTGTCGTTGCTCTTCTTTTCTGTCAAAATGGTGGATTTCCTTTCCTCTGAGAAGATCAGCCAACAGAATGACTAAACAGAGGGAGAGTTTCCTGTTTCATGGCATTCTGGAATGCCAACCCCAGTAAATGATCCTTCCTTTCTCCCTACTCTGCTACAGAGGATTTGTTTAAAAGCTCAGTGAGCATCACATTTTAAATAGTGGTTTATGGACAAAAAAGTGAGTTTAAAACTTTGGGGCTCTAAAACCTTGAGCACAATACTCATGCTGAATTTTGTAAAAGAATAAAATAAACACCGAGTTTACCTTGAATGTGTCTGATTTCCAGCCACTTACAATGAAAGTTAGTTGATGATGCCAACATGTGAGCAATGGCTCTAAATTCTCCATTGTCAACAGCTGACCTTTCCTGGCCCAGAACTGGCCATGGTGCTGAATTGAAAATTAATCAAAAACATCCCTGAGCCATTGGACATCTTAATTACATTTGCTTTGGTTTGTGCAACTCTTTTATTACTATTACAGTGGTTATGTTGGCTGTGGTGTTAGTGGTAATGCTATTTGTGGAAATGCACAGATGTGAAAAATAAAATGTTCATTTTATATTTTAGGAAGGAGGATGAGAACTTGTATTGGATTTGGACTTTTAAGGATTTGAACCTTAAACCACAGTTGTATCGATGCCGACAGTTGTAAACCTTCATGTAAAAGCCATTTTGCTTTCAAGTGGGAGGAAGAAAAACAGGGTTCAGTATCTTCCTCCTTTAGCTGTGTGCTACATATTTCCAATGTTCACAGTAGTAGTAGCAGCAGCATTCCTAAGAGGACAGGGTCTTCTGTTTTACCCATATTTCAGCGGTTGACTATTGTCAGGAACAGAGTGAGTGGAACTTTGCAAAAAACAACAACCTCCTGTGCAGATAATAAAAGAATTTGGCACTTTTAGAAAAACATCTATATTGAGAAGATCAAATTCACATGAGACTGTAAAGGCACATAGTCTATAAAAAGAATTCAGAAAAATTGTTTTGATTCAGCTTTTAATGAAATACCCAAGGGAACAACTTAAAAGATATGCTTTGGCCAAAGGCTTTAATGATTTAGATACAACACTATTGCTGTGTTCTGTCTGGAAGGGCTATTTTCAGAGAAAGACCTAGAGATTACTACAAGCTGTAATCTTATCCTGGGAACTGTGATAAAGCTGAGGGGACAGGAGGAACAAATAGTCTCTTAGGAATGATCTTTTCACACTTGCTGCATTGGTAATCAAGGGACTCACCATCTCATGGCTACGTCTAAAGAGGATCCAAAGCATTAGTACTGACTGGGAGAAAGCAACGCAAATCTAAGATGAAGAATCTAACATGACTACTAATTCATGTTTTTTTAAAAAATTACCTTAACATTAACATGAAGGTGACCTATGGAAGATGGCTGGGTCCTGAAAAACTAACTTTAGAAGTCTTCATTTTAATTTTATAATTCTTTACTGCTCTGTTTTTAGACAAATCTTGCATCTTAAAATGGCTCACCTCAGTATTAAAAAAACATACATCTTGCCCTCTGGCTTAGAATCTAAAAAAGAAAACAGACAAGGAGTTGGAAATGGAAGGAAATGAGAAAGTTCCTCCAGGCTAGAAACAGGTGTTAAAAGACAGACAAGTGTATTCATGTTGTTCATGCTGGATTGAGCTTCCCTTCCAGTCCACTTGAATAGTGACTGCTTCAGACTGCTTCCTTGTTATGGCTGAACTTCTTTTAACCTGGAGCACATGTGAAAATTTAAAAGCCTATTCTTGTGCTCTTTCTAACTGGCTGATGGGAAGGGAGGAAGTGTCCATTCACAAAACAATTGCAAAGGGTCAAACTAGTCACAAAGCATTAAAAGAACAATAATGTTCATTATCATTCTTTCCAGCCTTCCTGCAACACCCCCCCCCAAGAGTACACCTTATGATTACTACTTACCTTGTTTTTCCTGCTGGATTACTTCAAAAACAAAGCACTGGATGGTTGTCACTTGCCCATTTTAATTTTTTAAAATACAACATTTGGATTCTGTTTACCGGATTGCAGTCATGTTTTTTTTAAACAAATAGTCTTGAAATTATTTTGGACTTTGCAGATTCCAGCTTCTACTTTTACATACAGCTTATTTATATATGAACATTAATGTATGTGGCAAGAAGCCCGGAAGGTGCCAAAAGGGGTGTCCCTGGTCCTATTGACTTCCATGAGCATTATTGGACATTTCAGTGTTAATATTATATACTACACTTAAAGACTTCGGGGTAAAGGCAGTTACTGGCTAAATTCAGAAAATGAGTTAATTCAGTAACCAGGTTAATCGCACGGCTCCATTAATAAAGAATATATGTAGTTCAAGGTTAAGCAGTTGAGTTCTTGATTTTCTCCGAACGTGGTTGTTTTACTGGAGATATTTTGTTATCAGAGTAGGTAACATCAGGGCATGGGAGAAACACAAGGGCGGGATATAAATCTAATGCCAAATAAATGTCCTTTCCTGGCTCAGACACTGAAGATCTGCAGGGTTCTGCCACATCATTGCTAAAAGGCAAGTCACCCTGGAGGCTTCGTGATATGCTCCTGCCAAGGTTTTCCTGCTAGAATGCTTTTAAGTCCACACTTCTGGCATATCTTGGTGATCTCCCAAATCCAACAAGAGTCAACTTCAATGCCGTCAATTGCTGTGACATTTAAGTATAAGGATAATAGATTAAATGGCAAGAACAAGACAATGAAGAGGCTTCACAGTTAATGATTCACAAACAGTCGTGCTAAGCGAGGGATGTACTCTGTGGCAATTTCAGATGTTCAAAGCACTTTATTGACTGTTAGGCAAGTATTAGAGCATCTAATGATCTCTGGACAAACCTCTCACTGAATGCAGAGGTGCGTGGTCACCGTTTGAAGGCACGCGGCCTTCAAATCCTGTAATGGAAAGCTGCATTCTATAAACGTTTTATCAGCAAGGCTTCCCAGTGTTGAATTGGACCCTGTATCTTGCATTTTAAAATAGGTTGGTTTGTTGTTGCTTTTTGAAGCTGGATATTCAACTTGGCGTCTTGCTGTGGCAGAAATCTATGTTCTATTTTATGCCATATGAATATCTTTCTCTTTTTAAGACAGTACTCTCTCTCTGTCTCTCTCTCTCGTATGCACACACAGAAACACAGACACACATCTTTATACTTTTTCCAAGCGCTTTATTAGAAACAGGAGCAGAACAACCAATTCCATGTCCCAACATTAGGCGTATTTATTCAGAAAACCCACTCCCCATGCCCATTTGCATTCACATAACAATTAGGTTATGTTTGTTTGTACAGAAAACAGCTATTGTCTGCCATACAGATGTTCCATATTTTCTGTCCTTTTCTAGCCATCGAGTTAAATCCTTGTACTGCTGCTCATTAGAATTCTCCTTTCATCCTTTCTTTTCCTTTTTATTAATACAACTAAAACAAAGCTAAAACAAGGTCTTCTTTTCCAAGATGAGAAAACAATTACAGTTTAATGGAACTGGAGGGGAAAAAAGACCTCACCCCAATTTCAGGGAGGGCTGACATCCATCCGCCAAACTTGAAGGAATTGCCCATTGATGGCACCTATTTTTTTAAAAGGCAGAACACAATTTGGAAGGAAAATTGAAAGACCCAGCAAGATACAGAAAGAGGGCAGGTGGGGTGAGCAAGGGAGCTGTCGCTGAAGCCTTTTTTTTTCATTTTGTGCCTCTGTTTATTCATTCTCCATTGTGTTTACTAAGTAATTGCAGACGTGCTGTGGTCCCCAGTGGGAAATACGTTCCTGATTTCAGACATCGGCTTTTGTGCATTGCTTCTTGGTAGGGGGAGGTCTCTGGCCCCTTGCTGTTCCAATTTGTTTGCATCTGTGTTATTTCAATTTAACATAAATGTGATGGGCATGTAACCTGCGTCACCAACCGTTATAAGCAATAATAGCTTTTCTTCTTATGCTCTGTAAAACAGTTGTCATGTCTCAGCCACAGGCAGTCAAACCTCTCTCGGTGGGGTTTACAGTACTTTGACATAAAGTATGCCGAGGCTGTATTATTGCCTGGGGAGGGAGGGATAATGATGGGGGAAATCCCTCAAGTCTCTTTCATTGGGGTCAATAATAAAACCAAGGCTTCTTATAGCAGTATTCCTAGATAAGCCAAAATTTGCCATTTCAAGAACCAAGCAAGGAGAAGAAAAAGTATATTATGCAGGGTCTGTTCGGGAATGGAAAAAGAAAAGATAGGTCTTAAATAGCTATCCTGGGGCCAAATTTTGACAATGAGTCGACCAGCAGCAACTGCTCCATCCTTTCATCATTAAACTAAGCTTTTCATTGTAGATGACCAGATACTCATTTTCTGCATGATTGAGCCAGGAACAGAGGAAGTAATGCAATTCACAACTCTTTACCCAAGTGAATGCTAGAGGATTTTGTTTCTAGTTCTCCAGAAAGGAAAATAAAAAGCAAAAGGAGAAAGTTGTGCATTACTACTACTAGTTTCTCAGTGTGTATATAGATAGATGATAGATAACTAGATGATAGCTAGATTGATCAGTAATATTGAGAAGTAATATGACCAGCTATGTCAGAAAAGGAAAGTATACTTGGAAACATATGTTAGTGTAAGCAGGGAGCTACTTAAGGGTAAGACTTACAACTAACATGTTAAGTTTCAATATACTTTTAAATAAAAATCAAGTTTATGTTCATGATTCATGAGTTAGGAGAGCTTGACATGAGATTATTTTTAGGGCCCTGGTGGCACAGTGGTTAGAATGCAGTAGTGCAAGCTAATTCTGCCGAATGCCAGCAGTTCTATTCTCACCAGCTGAAAGCTGACTCCGCCTTCCATCCTTCTGAGGTCGGTAAAATGAGGACCCAGATTATTATTATTATTATTATTTATTTGATTTAAATACCATTCTACTCCCGAAGGATTCAGGGTGGTGAACAGCCATAAAAACACCAACATGTACACAAATTAAAATGACAATTAAAATAATTAAATAAAGGCTAATTGAGTAAGACCAATTTAAAATTCGTAAAACCCCAATTAAAACCCAATTAAAACAGCCTAAAAAACATGTGGGAAATCAAGACAGCCCAGCCTGGATGAAAAGTTGGGTCTTAAGTACTCGCTGAAAGACCCGGAGATCCAA
>JANHFO010002184.1:76539-88300 GCA_032468095.1 Pareas carinatus
CCTATTAATTCTGGTAAAAAAGCCATTTCTCCAGATCTTTAAAAAAGAGAACACAGCGCCAGCAAAGGGGAAAAAAAACTTTCACTTTAAGCAGTGAGCTACAATGTATCAAAACATGAACTTTCACTCTCCACTGTCACTCCGTTCGCCATTTTAGAGAGGGAATCCTCAACAACAAAGTTAAGGTTTCAAAAAAGATCAAGAAAAGTTACTTGCTCGGAATTCTGCATATTGCTCTGTCCGGTATGAAAAATTAAATTTAAAAAGAAATCCTTGCACGGAGATGTTCGCGGCTTCTAGCTCTGCCTTGGCAGAGGCGACCCAGGTGCGGAGCTTTTTGGATCTCATCGGGGGGCTCACCCTTCCAGTCCCTGCAGAAGAATCAGGGACTTTGGGGAGCCCTACCCTCGATCCGACGCTCCCCCGCCCCCTCTACGCCCGAGGAAGCAGGTTTCCTGATGCTTGACAGCTGATTTTAGCTGTCAAAAGCGGCTTTACACAGCCTGGGGCTGGCGGACTACAAGAGTTCATCCGTCGAAGCCCACGGTTCCACCGGAAGTCCAAATGCCTTAGAATATTGTATCCAGTTTTAGTTGTCATGAAATAAAAAAGATGTTGAGACTCTAGAAAGAGTGCAAGGAAGGGCAATAAAAGTTGGAGGCTAAAACATAGGAAGAACGGTTGTAGGAATTGGAGTTGTCTAGTCTAGTGAAAAGAAGGACTAGGGGTGACATTATAGAAGTATTCCAATATTTGAAGGGTGGCCCAAAGAAGAAGATGTCAATCTATTTTCCAAAGCACCAGAAGGCAAGAAAAGAAACAATGGATAGAAACTAGTAAGGAGAGAAACATCCTAAAACTAAGGAGAAACTTCCTAATGGTTAGAACAATTAATCAGTGGATTAATTCCTGCCTTCAAAAGTTGTGAAGAAGAGATTGGACAGTCATTTGTCTGAAATGATATAGGCCAAGTTTCTTGTTTGACAGGGTAAGGGGGAGGTGTGTGTGTGGACTAGAAGACCTCCAAGGTCCCTTCCAACTCTGTTATTCTGTTAGATAGTGTTCTTTGGCTATATTTATTTAATTCATTATACTAGTCTTTAATGAAGTTGAAAATGTTTAACGCATTCTCCATTTCAAGGTTGAAAATTTATATTTTGAATGTTGATTACCATGCTGTTTTTTTAAAAAATTGTATGTAGCACAATTTGAAATACAGAGTTAAATATAGCTTAAGAATGATGTATATAGCATACATAATCCCATGCCTATATTTCAGCCCCATACAGCAACATAACAATTGTAGTTACTGTAATTACCTTTGTAAACAAGTGTCCAGTTGATTTACAACAATATAATAATACAATTATAAATCTTAAAAACAAAGAGCTATATTTCAACATTTTTAAAAAAATCAGCAACAGAGGGCAGCAGAAATATTTTCATGCAACGGTAACATTACAAAAATATTTTTAAAGATTGGGGTTTCAAGCATTTATCCACTTTGCTTGATTTCTCATACCTTTCTCACACTTCATTGCTATGAGATCTGGCTCATAGACCAGTGACTGGAAATAAGGGAATTCTGAATGGTGATGCACTCATTATAGAATCAGTGGTATGAATAGAGAATGGTTATTGGACTATTGACACTAATATTGAATAATAATTTAAGACATGCTTGTTTACCTGAGTATTTGCAGAATGGCTACTCTTTTCACTTGTGAATAGAAAAAAATATTTGTAGCTCAGGGTTGGAAGTCCTTGGTGCTCTCTGACCTTGGTTGTTTTCTTGTAGCCATTTCATTACCCAACTAGGTAACGTCATCACTGCTACAAGGCAGGAAGAGCTGATTTTTGTTTGTATACAGGTGGCTTGCCCTGTCAGTGTTGGTGGAAGTGTTCTGGTAGTTTAGTAATGTATTTATTTATTTATTTATAAACTAAAAACACATAGTAGATATTTCAACAAACATAAGTCGAGTGAGTATACAATTAGTCATATTGAGTATTTTTCCATCTTCTATCTTCCATTTTCTAACATATTTAAATTACTGCTCCTACTTTTTTTTTCCTTCCAACTATCTTTATAAAAAAATTCCAAGTACGGAAGTATATTGATTCTTCTTCCTCTTTCAATCTCAGGGTCAATCTGTCCATTTCAGCAAATTTCCAATATTTTCTTAATCATTTCTTCACTTTTCCGATTCTGAGCAAAAACAATTCTTACAACTGTCAATACGTGTATGGTTAAATACAAATATTGCTTATCAAACTTTTCAGGAACTATGCCTAGTTAAAAAAAATCAGCTTTAACATTTATCTGTATTCCTAACATTTATTGTAACCACTTATGTATTTTTTTCCAATATTTTTCAGCATATATACAAGTCCTCCACATATGATAATTTGTGCCTTGGTGGAAGTGTTCTTGATGGTTTCCTGATTAGGCTGTTTTTACTGAGTTAGTAATTCCTTGATTTGGGTATTGTTTATTGCTTGGTGTTAACCTCTGCTTATCTGTGTGTTGATTGCTGACCAGGAGATGTTGTGGTGTTCGTTTTTTGATTTCCTCTTTTGAATGGTACTCAGATGTTGTTTAGTGCTTGTCCTATGGTTCAGAGGATATTTTCTGTTTCTGACGGGAACCAGTAAGATGTAACAGTATTTGTATCTACTTACATCATTACAGGTATTTTTATACCCTAACCCTTCAATCAAATCCCCAAGGCAGTTTATAAGATGCATTAAAATAGCAAAACATAATAAACTAAAAGGCCATGAGATAGAAAAAACAGCACAAAATAGTCAGTAGTTTAAAATTATCTCTAAAGAGCTTTGGAGCATATAAGGTCTGCACCAGGTGGAAAAAAGTCAATAAGTCAATAAGCTAACTTATTCAATAGTTTTCAAACATCTGAATAGGTTACCAATCTATTTTCATACCTAAATAATTAAAGAAGACTTGAAACTCTATTTCATGAGACCTATTCTGTTCTCTCTCTCTCTCTCTCCCTCTCCCTCTCTCTCTCTCCCTTTCCCCCTCTGTGTGTATGTGTGTCTCTCTGTGTGTGAATCCATTACAATTTTTAAATGTTTGCAGTATGACCAAGGAGAAGGGGGGGGGTTCTTTCTTTTTTTCAAGCAAGGTTTATGTAATACCCACTACAAGGAGATTTAGCACCAAGGGGGAATAACTGCACAGACTCAAGCAATAGTGTTAAAATAGACAAAATTATAATTACCACTAAGATCTTGACTTTTTTTATACCACCTCCTACAAATTTTCCTGAAAGATTCCTTTATTTGATCTCATACTCTAGCACAGAGATGGCTAACATTTTAGGCACCAAGTGCCTGGACGAGTCACAGCTAATGAGTCACGACTCATGACATCATCACCCAGTGCCACTACTCTCTTCTGAGCAAGCGGATGGCCCTGTGATGTCATCACCCAGTGCTGCTACTCTCTTTCTGACCATGCTCAGCTCTGGGGCGATGCTGGGGCAACTTGGCAACAGAGAGAGCTCTGCGTGGCCGCTGTGGCACATGTGCCATAGGCTTGTCATCATTGCTCTAGCAGTTTGATATGAACAGGTTCAGGAGTGGTTTCAATAGTTTTCTACCCCCCTCTGCTAATTACAATTTTAAGGTACCTCTGTTTTAATTACATCTGGCAAAAAAAAAACAGTTCAATAAAAATGTCTCTATACTTTAAAGAGAAATAATAGCTAATGCCTTTAACCCTTCAGAATGAGGTCTTTTGAACTCATTGGGATTTTTGGTTATGCTGATCAATCCCAATTCTCCCATTTCCATCCCATTACCAAATCAAGACACATCCTTCAAAACCGCCTAACAACAGGTAGTTAACAGAAGGATTTGAAAATTAATGTAATGTTTAGCTCAATCTGTTGTCTGCCTTTTCTTTTCTTTTTCTTTTACATACATATATACATATTTTAAATGGGAGGATATATTGCTTTCTCTTTTCTTTCAGCACCCAGCCAGGGTGGACTCTATATGTCGAATGTTAATAACAACAACAACAACAACAACAACAACAACAATAACAACAATAACAACAACAACAACAACAACAATTTTATTTGTACCCTGCCCTTCTCCTGAAGGACTCAGGGCGGCTTACAGGCACATAAAAACGCCAACAAACATGAACAATTAATATATATATAAAATAATTAAATAAGGCCTGATTTAAAAGGGAAGCGATAAAATGATTTCCAATAAATAAAATTAAAATGAACTAACTTAAATATTGAAGGCAGGAGGACAAGGACACGGCTATCCCAAGCCGGCCTGTTGTAATAAATAGCTCTTTAAAGCACGACGGAAGGTTTGAAGGTCAGCAATCACTCGTATAGCGGGGGGAGGTCATTCCAGAGGGTGGGTGCCGCCACAGAGAAGGCTCTCCCCCCGGGGGTTGCCAGCCGGCATTGTTTGACCGGCGGCACCCTCAGGAGGCCCATCCTGAGGAGGCCCCCTTATGTAGCAGAATAAGTTTTTTTTTAAAAAAAACCCAAAGCTTTGCATCATAAAGCTTACTGAAATTTTAAAATAGCATGTTAGGGAGAAAATGTCTAGTCCAATCTGGATTGGATATCTGCTTGATTGTTTTCTACTTAAAGGAATGAAATTATAAAATAGGTCATATCCTCCCCTTCCCAGGGAACACCAATCAAGAAATTCAGCCATTACAGGACAACACCCCCACGACCAGCATATGCAAACCGAGCCTTAGTCTTTTGATAGAAAAGCTATTCCGGGATGACCTGTCGATGGCTGAATTACAAATCCCAGAATTTTTCAGCTTGCAGAATCATTATTGAGAATTCTGGGAAGAAAAGTCCTTGAATCTGGAGAACGCTTTGCCTGAGGGAAAACTAGACAAAGATGATTATATCAAAAAGCTAAAGAAATGACAGTTTATCTCAAGCCTTCAGATCAGTTCATGTAAAGTCTATATTACAGCTAAATCTTACGTTGTAAATTGTATAACTTGTGTAATGACACCAGTACACAAACGATACAAAATCACATCATTTAGATATTGATGTCATTGCACAAATGACGTAAATGGACACGAATCACACCATAATGCAACTTCCAACTGAGTTTTGTTCATTGTATGTGGCTCCTTTTCAGTGCTGAGATGTGGAAAACTGGGTTTTATTGTACTACTACAGCTCTACTAAGAAGTTAAGCTGCAAGGAATATAATATTTGAAATGTGTAGTTGTCTCACAGTGACTTTCCTAAATGTTGTGTGACCCTGAGGGCTACACTAACTAACATGATGATGCCAAGTATAGTAGGAACAAGGCACAGACTTTTCTTTATAGTTTTTTCCCCCCTCAACTGCTGTTAAAATTATTTTAGGACTTACCATGTTTCATGTGTTCCTCATCTCAAAATGGCAATCACCCATATGGGTGATTTTTGACAATTGCACTACCAAACATAAATGACAAGGATTCCTAGTACACTGGGAAAAATGTGGTCAGGGCGACCTAGGTTGGCGGTAACTAAAAGGAGCGTTTTCTGCTTTTCAGATAATCTCACAGATTTTACAAGTCCGTATTACAGGAGGACAAATGCAAGTTGCACGCTCCACAAAACTTCACACAATGAAGTCTGGCAAAAATCCAGTTTCTAACAAGATATTGGCCTCTTTGGAAGTCTTCAAATATAGTCAATGGTAATGTTTTGGATTTTCTTCCCTGAGCAATACATTGGCATAAAGGATATTTCTGACGGGATCTGCAGAAGCAGAGGTTTCCATTAAAATGATGAAAGCAGCACTGCACCATTGCAACACAACCTCTACCACAAGGCATTTGTGCTCAGATAGTGTGGCACTGCTTTCATCCTTTCTGCATGCTTGACCCCATCCCCCACAGGCGCCTCAGTTCTATCACATATAGCTAAATAAATCCTGGAGTTGGGTGAAGTATAATTGCAGCAGGCAAATTAAGAAAAGTAGATTTGATTACCTGTACTTCTTTGAGTAGTTTGGACACCTGAATAAAATTCAGCCTGGTGTCTATAGGACAGTAAATGCACTTCATGGCCAATGGTTGGTAGGGGGCCAATGCGTCCAGATAAGAGAAGTCAGGCTCTGTAAACAGGAAGGGGAAGAGGATTTAAGAAAGAAATCTAGTGCTTAATATTATAATGTCAAAACCTTGTGAAACCACATGTTCCTCTATAAGACTAGGGCAGTGATGGCAAGCCTATGGCATGTGTGTCAGTGGGCAAGTGACGCTCTGTTGGCACTCTAGTCAAGTTGCCCCAGCATCGCCTCAGGGCTGAGCATGCTCAGAAGAGAGTAGTGGTGCCAAGCGATGACATCATAGAGCCATGCGCATGCTCAGAAAGAGATTAACGGCACCTGGCAATGACATCACAAGTCACGACTCATTAGCTGCGACTCGTCCAGGCACTCCGTGCCTAAACGGTTAGCCATCATTGGACTAGGGACTTTGGTTTAAATTGGAAAGCAGGACTATACAGCTTGGGGGGGATCTCAATGATCAAGATTTCAAATCCTGGGATGAAGAGGAGGCACAGAGTAAACAAAGGCAAGACAAATAAAGAGAAGTATAAGAATCGGTTTTGTATAATAGCTAAAGGCACTAAGCTACATGCCAGGAGACTGTGCGTTCTAATTCCACTTTAGGCATGAAGCTAGTTGGGTAATTTGGGGCTAGTCTTCTGAAAATGCTGTCAAGAAAATTCAGTGGGCCACTGAAAGATTGACTCAAAGGTACCAAAAAGAAAAAGAGGGCTAGTGATAGGACTTATCCATTCATGAAAAAGGAGCGTTAGCTTATTACCCAAATCCTTGCTGATCTAAACATTCCAAACTCTGACATTTAAATTCAGACTCAACAGGGAATAAACCACATTGGTACCAAGTTTCCATGAACTGGTTGTGTCTGCTAGCGTGAGTTTTTTTCTTCTCACAATGCCCCAGAGCAGTGGCCTCCAACCTTTTGGGCACCAGGGACCGAATGCATAGAGAAAGGTTTTTCCGTGAACCGGAGGGGGCGTGGTTTTATGTGCTGTCTGCATCCTGCGAATGGGGCTTGGCTTGTTTGCATGGACCGGGTCCTGGCATGCAACAGACCGGCGCTGGTCCACAGACTGGGGATTGGGGACCCCTGCCCCAGAGCGATGCTATGGCAAGATCTTTGGAGAAATTCACATTTAGAGGTTCCTGCATATTTGCTCAAGGATTTTACTACCCTCTTTTTATTATGAATCTATTGACTCTCCAACACATTATTTTAAGCAATTTTATTTTCCCTTCTTGCCTTACCATAGCCCATCATAGGCTCCTGATTTGAATGAAATCACTCTGACAGAAGAATTCAACTGGGGTAAGCTTTAGCCAACATATTGCTTCTCAACATTTTCAAAGACAGTCCATGAGCCGTATACCTATGCTCATTAAGAGTTAAAGTTTCTTATCATCTGGCTTTCACAACAGCTTTGTTAACTGAAGTCGCCATCTGATCGATTGTTCTTCTCAAACATGGTGCCTTCTAGATCTGGATTACAATTCCCATCATTCATGTGGGAAGAGACAAGGTGGGGATGCTTGATTCTTGAGCAATTTCCACCAAATTTTGTGGGACCTAGTTCTGAGTAACCACAAGCCTCATACATACCTGGAAATTGGATTACCATCAGATTCATATATTAGATATACATTCACTAGAATGCTTGTTTGCAAAGAAAGGAGCTATACAACACTATAAAAATAGTTCTTCTACTGTTTCTTCAAATTTAACATAAATAAATAAAATGTACTCTTATTCAAAGGCTTCAAAGGAAGAGTTTAGTTAATCCCCATCTGCTGACATTCCTCCCCATGACATAATGGATCACAATTTCCATTACCAACACATCATTAGAAAGGTACCACGGTGGGGAAGGCTAACCTAGTTATTTTCAGATAATCAAGAGAAAATCATACCAATTAGTCTCATGTAGGAAGACACTGGCAATTCATCTAGAAGAATTATCAATTCTTTCCTATTGGAAATTTAATCAAGAGACAGTGGCAAGGGAGGGGGCAGGAGAGGATAGGGAAAACTGTGCCTTGCATTTAATGAAATCTTCCATTAAACCAGAATCAGATTTGAAATAGTTCATTCTGCAACAAGGAAATTGAGTTTGGAAAGAAGTACTCCTCAAACACTGAAAGAAAATGTTGATACAATAGAGAGCAACATTTCTTCACAGCTTTCCAACATATAAAAAGAAGTTGTGGGCTTGAATCCAAAATATTTTTTCCAAAATTACTTGATCATCCCTGTTTCAATGTGAGTTTTAAGTTATGTGAACTTAGACTGAAGAAGAATATCTTTTATCTCAGTTATAGCAAAACCCTAAAAGTCCTGTGGGAAAATTCAGGATGGCTAGACTCCCTGCGATCGTTCCCATATATCTAGACATATCTACAGACGGGATGTTTTAAGTACAGCTGAAAAAACAATTTCTGAGAACCCACATGGGGCATTTCACTGGCTAATGTTGAGCTCCAAGTCCTGGACTGGTTTATTTTTGTTCTCATCTAGCAGACCTGCTTGAACACGCTGTCACAAAACATGATTTGCGGGTCTTCCCTTGGAGATGGTTCTAAAGTGTCTCTTTTAACCAGGATGCCAACATTTTAATTAATTATTCAAACTTACCAATTTCAGACGAACTTTACCAGCTACTCATTTCCCTTTCAGGCCCAATTCAAACTGCTGCTCTTTATTTTTAAGGCCCCACTTTCTTTTCATAATGATAAAATGTCTGTGGAGAACCATATTGGCCTTATGGGAAGTAAAGTCTCTCTGGGCTTGGTAAAAAGGTGATGTGCATCCAGTCTGTGAACCACTTACCCAGATTCACAGATCAGCAATACCCCTCTGTTTTGCTGTTAATTACATTAGAAATCATACCTGTAAATATAACGGTATTGAGACTGGATTTCCCCCACAGTTCCATGAAATGCACCACATCGCCAAACCGAAGCGAGGGATGGCCAGTGAACACCACACAAGGCTGCTTGAAGTCGTTGCTGAAATCTCCATGGATGCTGGGGTAGTGCTTCAGCTTGTTCGACTGGATGAGCTGGTATTCAGAAGGAAGAATGTGGATGTTTGCCTTTTTCTTTAATAATTATTTTGAAGGCCCATTTCAGTGACTGTTAAACTGCCCCTCCATCCTCCAGTCTCTGTTTCCAGAGGATAAAAATGGAATTCTGTCCTGCCTCCCAACTTTTTTGGCTAAGAATCAGAATCTGAATATATTTTGCCAAGCGTGTCGACACATAAGGAATTTATCTTCAGTGAACATGCTCAATACCTACATACATACAGTAAGAAACTGTGATTACAACACAGATACAATCAAAGATCCCGTGGTTGTAATGTCTGTTCTCACAAGATTTAGTTTATAAATAAACTAACATAGCAACATTGTATTTTATGATTATGAGTGTCTTATGATTATATGTACTTGACAGGATAAATGCCCAAGCCAGTCTTCTCCTAGTTTCACAAGCGGTAAGGAAGCAGCTACAATGGACCTCCTTTATCTCCCAAGCTTCCCTCACATAGTTTACAGCTTAAAAGACCTTTCATTGTAGCCTATAAGGTAGAGGTTCCCCCCGCACAGGCGTGCTATTCGTAGCTGACTCCAGGGGGCGGTGCTTATTTCCGTTTCAAAGCCAAAGAGCCAGCGCTGTCCGAAGACGTCCCCGTGGCCATGTGGCCGGCATGACTAAACGCCTTACGGCGCACGGAGCACTGTTGCCTTGCCACTGAAGTAGTCCCTATTTTTCTACTTGCGTTTTTTACTTGCTTTCGAGCCGCTAGGTTGGCAGAAGCTGGGCCAAGTAACGGGAGATCACTCGGTGTAGCCTACACTGTTACAGTAAATCATGGAGCCCTGGTATTCATGGCTTTGGGCACACAAGACAGGAAGCCATCTACTACAAAAGGCAACCAATGAAATGACATTAGCTTTCCACGGGTTTAGACTTAAAACGGACCCCCCACACACACTATAGCCACACCTGGAATGCAGAGGCCCTCACAACCTAACCGAGCAAGAAGTCCTTATTAATGAAGGCTCCACTCACTTGTTCCAGAAAACCACCACGGGAAGGCTGCCTTGTTTCAAATTACTTGTAGGCTGCCACCTGTAAAGCTTTCGTCATAGAGTTGGGCTTAGGGGATTTTAAAACCCATAGAACAGGAAGGGGCCAACCAACAGGCCGGGCCTCCTCTTGGATGCCTCAATCCAAGTCCCTCAGCACCTGCCTGAACTCATCTCTAACTCCAAGAAAAGGAAACGATTTGGGCCTGCAGACCATGAAGGATTCCGGTTGGTCAATGGAAGCGAGACGGAGCCACATCCGTGCTGTGCAGGGAATTCTCGACTTACGACCGCGATTGAGCCCCAAAATTTCTGCTGCTGAGTGAGACATGCATTAAGTGAGCCTTGCCCCATTTTACAACCTTTCTTGCCTCAGTTGTTAAGTGAATCGCTGCGGTTGATACCTCAGTCACCCGGTGGTGAAGCGAATCTGGCTTCCCCACTGACGGCGCTTGTCAGAAAGGTGGCAAAAGGGGATCCGATGACCTTCGGACACCGCCGCGGTCATAGATACGAACCGGTGGCCAAGAGCCCGAATTTCGATCACATGACCACAGGGAGGCTGCAAAGGTCATGATTGTGGAAAAAGGGTCACTAAATGAACTAAATGTAAGTTGAGGACTACCTGTATTTCGCTTTTGAATGATATACCAGAGATGCAGTCTAAGAAATATGGCCGGCCAGGACAAAAACGAAACTTGATTAAAATTAAATTAAAATTAAGTAATTTAAGAAGCTTGTATGGGTAGAACTCAACTGACGGGTTTACTTCGTGATGGTTCAAAGTTACAGCGGCACTGAAAAAAGTGACTCGGTGACGGTTTTTTTCACACCTGCGATCACCGAAGCATCCCCACGGTCAAAATCCAGATGCTTGGCAGCTGATTCGTATTTATGACGGCTGCATTGTCCCAGGGTCATGTGATCCCTTTTTGCGACCTTCTGGCAAGCAAAGCCAATGGGGGAGCCAGATCCACTTAACAACCATGTTACTAACTAGACAACTGCAGCGATTCGCTTAACAACTGTGGCGAGAAAGGTCATACGATGAGGAAAAACTCACTTAACAAATGTTAGCAGCAGAAAATTTGGACTCAATTGTGGTTGTAAGTCGAGATCTACCTGTGTATGCACCTCCCTTTCAGTCATTCTAATTAATAACTTTGCGGATTGAGGGGTGTGTGTGCCCCAGTCAAGGCTTGTGGGAGCCATATGCTCTCTAAGGTAATGGCCATCCAATAGCCCTCCTCAACAAGGATCAGAATAAGCATCTGGATGATATCTGCCTTAGATAAGTGTGTATAAAACTGCACGGCTTACTGTTAAAATGATTTACTATAATATGTCTTTTAATCTTTGCCATATTTGCTCTACATTATTGTTAAAGACTGCTTTTGTTATTAAGTAAAAAAGCAATAAAAATTATAAAAAAATAAAGAATTAGAATTTATTCGCCAAGTGTGTCTGGACACACAAGGAATTTGTCTCCGGTGTACATGCTCTATAGTTACATACAGGCTATAATTGTCAAACTGTGATTACAAAAATAAGGTTATAATTGACAAACAATGGTTACAATCCTA
>JANHFO010002184.1:108638-120303 GCA_032468095.1 Pareas carinatus
AGCGCTTTACGGCACTCTCTAAGCAGTTTATAGAGTCAGCATATTCCCCACAACAATCTGGGTCCTTATGTTATCGACCTCGGAAGGACGGAAGACTTTAGCCAGTCAGGATAGAACTCCTGGCAGTGAGGAAGTGCAAGAACGAACAAGGTACTTATTATCATATGTGGTGGATATCTACATATGCTGAAAAATATTGGAAAAGAATATACAAATGGTTGCAGGAAATGCAAGGTTGTACAAACATACAAATAAATTTGAAACCGAAAATGTTCACGTTAGGTACTAGAAAAATGTAATGAGCATTATCTATATTTGATTGTACACATACTCACAGCGGCTAGGATTGTTTTTGCACAAAATTGGAAGAATGAAGAACTGATACAAGACGAAGAAACAATTAGAAAAATTTTGGAATGTGTAGAAATGGATAGACTAACATTCCTGCTGAATGATAAAGAAGATACTGTACACTTCAAGACATGGAATTACTTTTATAAAGGGTTAGACAGGTGATGGAAGGAGTAGGTGTGGAATTGTATTAGTAAATGTGATAGAATATTGATAATAGATATAGCTTAATATGTAGTTCTAGCTGACTGTTTTTAACCGATTTATTGAAACACGTTGTGTTTTATTTTTGCTTTGTTTTGTGTGTTTGTGTTGTTTCTTTTGAAAAAACTAAAAAAAAATCTTATACACACACAGGAAAAAGGAGAACTCCTGGCAGTGGGCATGGTAAGCCTACAATACTGCATTCTAACCACCAGGGCTCTTCTTCTGGATGAACTTCTTTTCCCACTGCTATAATTCCTTGAATGAGGCTAGTCAAGTGGCCAACCCTGCACTTTCGCAAGATCCCAATGTGTCCCCTTTGGCTTTCCAATGAACCTCTCCAACATTTACTGAGAATGTGCAATTATTGAAGAAGGGGAGTGAAAAGCATTACCTTATTATAATCCATTACGACACCGTTTGATTTACAAAACCTCAATGGGGTTTGATGTTGTCAGCAGTTGGCTCACACTGCACAGCGTAATGGGGTGGAAACATAAACTGTTCCAGTGCACTTAGTATATTTTGTTTTCAAGAACTCCAAAGCTTACAGCTTTATCCAATAAAGATAGCAACTCAATTGTAGGCAACCTATTTAGGACTGAAGCAGCTAAGCTGAAAAAATCTTGCAATAAAGCAACACTTTTGACAGTTATGAGACAGAGAGTGTGGGTATCGTCAGCAGCCTAGCACAATCACCACAACTAACTGCAAATAAAAAGAACGGTCATGCTAGCGTTGTATTTTATAGACAGCATTGCCCTCAGGAAAAAGGTTCTAGTATGGTCACAGGCAGTAACACACAATAAGAATAAGCCTATTCATGGTTGCCATTGATGAAAACAGTTCTGAGAACAAGACTGCAGAGAAATCCCTGCTGATTTATGGGCACTGACTCTGTTGAGTTCCCGAAGTCACTGGTGTCATATACAGGGTGCCACGTTCTCAGCAGAGCGTTGAAGTCAATGTACGCCTAGTTCCACACGGCACCCTAAGCAGCAAAGAACCAACACAAGGCATGCGATAAAAACCAAATGTCAGCATTGTGCTAATCCACCCTAATTCAAGGAATAACGATTCGATTCTGAGACATTACAGCAGCAGAAATCACACAAATAAGAGAATTCAGCTAGCAATGGGCCTCAGTTGATCTACCTGGCTGAAATAGTGGAAAGGCCTGTATGATATACAAGGTGGGCATCTGATTTCAAGCCCTTGATTTTTCCAGGTAGAATAAGAGGGAAGGGGAGACGTCTTAAAGACAGAATGCTGCTAATTCATACATGCGTAAGCTGCCATTTAAACCAATCTTTGACAAGTATACACAGTATAACTACACTTTTTGACGGAAAACAGCTTTTCTGAACAAATGCTTGAGGTTTCTAAAGAAATATACCGTATATTTCAGCAGCCCAATCCCCAGCTGCACAGGGCTTTAGCTATCGAACAATGCTGAACTGGAAACTCATTAGGAATCAGTAAAACTTTAATGCTACTTATAATCAACTCTAATTAAGGTAGTTTGTAACATCCTTGGCCAGATAAAGGTCTCTAAAGATAACCATACATAGTAATCCAAACATGAAGAAACCAAGTAACCAAGGCATGACACAAATGACATTTCCAAGTATAGAAATAGCTGGTTTAGAGAATGAGACTATGGATGTTGAGAATGAGAGTATGGATGCTGAGAAGATCATCTTGTGCGCCAGTTGTGTCCTTTCTAGACTGTGAGGCCCTGGCGCTCAGTCCTGATTATCATGCACTTGGGACTACTACAATGTATTATACATGGGGCTACTCTTGAAGAGCATTCTAAAAGGTACAGTTGTCATAAAATGCAGCAGCGCAGTCTTAGGGGCCCTGGAGTGACCCATGTAACACCCCTGTTGCATGAACGACACTAATTGGTGGTTTGCTTCCAGGTTCAATTCAAGCTGTTGGTTGTTACCTTGAAAGCCTTTATGGCATGGGTCCACTGGCCAGCCCCACTCTCTTTGGCAAAAGGAGTCATGCTCCAGATCCCATTGGCCAAAATATTTTAACTGGCAGGGGCCAGGAGAAGAGCCTTTTCTGCATGGCTCCCACCCTTTGCAATATCATGCCCCCTGAAGTGAGATTTCCCCCCAACTTATTGGCTTTCTGAAAGGTCTGAAGACCTGGCTCTGCCCACTGGCTTGGGGCCCCATTTTGAAGGTGGCTAGTAGATTAGGAGAAGACCCCCATCTCCACGAGTAGTTTATTCACTGGTTCTTTTATCCATTTTGTTGTTAATTTTCAGGTTTTAACTTTCAGTGCCCAATGTTTTCATCTTTTAAACTTTTTAATTCTTTCATACTATTATTTATGGCATTGAAAGGCACCCTGAATTGCTTGGTAGTGAGATGGGCAGCACATAAATGTAATAAGTAAATAAAGATGCTGCAGAAGGAAGGAGACTTACCTTCAGCACAAACCCAAATGAATTCCTTTCTGCGGAATCGGGGGCTCAGCGAGTCTATTGCCTTCTGAGCTTCTGGAGATTGCACTGCTCTCTTTGGACCCAGAGGATCCACCCCGAAAGGAACTCTGGAGACAATGGCCCTGAAGCTGATTGATAGCATATGAGGCATATCAGGTTCTTTTAACTAACTACAAGAGTTGCCTGAAGTCCTTTTTTTGGTCCGGGTACATATTGGATTTTTGCTGAAGCAACATTTCAGCCAGTTTTTTTAAACCCTTGCCTTTGCTGACCCTTCAGGCAACAGAGCAATGCTTTGCTTTATTCTAGTTCAGTGATGGCTAACCGGAAGAGTTGCAGCTAATGAGTCGCAGTTCATGACATCATTGCCTACTCTCTTTCTGAGTATGCTTAGCTTTGGGGTGATGTTGGGGCGACTTGGCTCGCGTGCCAACAGAAAGGACTCTGCGTGCCCACTGTGGCATGCGTGCCATAGGTTCGTCATCACTTTCTAGATCTACAGTGCAGCTGCCCATGTTCTGAACATGTCACCTGCACTGCCAGAATCGGATCCCTTGCCTCAGTCACCTCAACCTGAAATTCCCTCCTATAGCCTGACACAATGCTTTTTTCTGGTGGCCTGTCTTGGAAAATCCTTCTCCAGAAAAGCTTGTCTGATGAAGGTCAAACCCATGAAGGCTTAGGATAGAATACTGAAACGAGCTATAAAAGAATTAGTGAGCTCTCAGAGAGACACCTTTCAAAAGGATGAAGAAGACGGATATGAGAAAGAGGCAGAACTTACCGTTGCACATCCTTATTCTTCCATAAGGAGGCAGACTGAGCTTTTGGCACTCGCTCGATAAAGTTGACCAATTCCTCCATAAGAAGCCTGAAAACAGAAGAGGGCAGCTGAAGGCCTCAAATTGAAAACACAGCAGGTTGAATGGACACACCAGAATAAGTTTCTGAGGGTTTTCCAAACAGCTGAATCACGCAGGGTTTGATTGCTCAAACTGGATCAATTCTTCAGGTTTGATTGCTTCTCCAAATGAAGCAGTCTTAACAGAGTGGATGAAGGTTTACCCTAATTGATCACTGAACGCAAGGCAGCTGGGCGATGCTGCTGCAACAGAGACAAATATGATTTTAGGCGGTATGATAATATTAATTTATTTTAAATAATTACAAGTTATCTCCCCAGGTAAATTTTGTCAGGTGTTCCATTTCAGGTTTCCATAACAGCTACGCTGTGGCTTGTTTCATTAAGTTTGACTGTCATTGCCCTGGCACATGGGTTACAGAATTCATCTGTTCTAGAAAAGGCAGCAGAGGCTGCCAGGAATAGGACATCTCAGATGACCACTGAAGGGTCAGAGTCTAATTCTCTACCTGTTTCCTCCATTGATTAAATTAAGTGGAATTACTCCCATGGAACCATTGATGGATGCCAATGTTGATCTGACTGTTAAATCACTATCCAACCATCAACATTGTGACAGTACCAGTAAATTGGCCAATACAAAAGCCCAGATGTGAAAAATGATCCCATCCTGAAGCACTCTCTTAGAAGAGAGGATCAGACTACCACCTAGGCATCAGCATTGCTTTTCTTTTTAGTGTCAATAGTTTTTGTCTGTTGTAGCATGGATTTGGCACAATCCATTCAACTTTAATTCTTTAAAGTTAGTCTTTGTTTTGCCACGTCCCAAATTCAAGTTTAGACTAAATATGTTGTTGATCTCTTTTTCTGAATCCTTGAAGTGACACAGGAGACAGGCAGCACCTGTTTTTTCCTTCTCCTGAATCAACAAAATGCTTCATTTGCTCAGAGATCACATGCATATCTGACTTGCACAGATTCATCTTGATACAGGCAAAATCCTATAATAATAAACAGTAGTAAAAGTTTGCAATTTACTACATTGAAAGCAAATATCTCAGCTACAGTCCTTTCTGTGTGCCAGAAAATGCACTCTAAAAGGGAGGGTGGGCGATGGACAATTTTTTTTTAAAATTTCTATGTAAATTTATTTGAAATTGTGGTACTTAAAAAGTTCTATTCCCCATATTTTAATTTATTCTCATATATAATTTGACAGCAAAGTTTTACGAAGCTCATGGTCACCCACAATTCTGAGTGCCACATCTGCACTTCTGATAAACATAATAGCTCTGGTAACAACCTAATTCAATTAGAACCCAAAGTAAATAAGAAAGCATTTAGTAACCACTCTAAAGACCTTAATGATGAGTTCATTCTTGCAAATGCACAAGGCATTAACATTTCTACATTATTCTGTGTATGTCTGATTGCATTTAGTGTCCTTTCTCTTGTTCTACATGTAGATTTACAAGGTGGGCGGTTTCAGAAGATGGCAAAAGTGGCGAACCACATGGAAAATAAATGCTATGAGGAAAGGCTGAAAGACATTTGAATACTTAATATGCAGAAGCAAAATATCAGACCAGAAAAAAATGCTACAGGTCAAATATCTAGAAGGCAGATTTCGCAGGGCAGGACTAGCTTGAACAGTTAAATTAGAAGATATCAAAAGTTAAACATTAAGTTAGATAACCTAACTTTTCCAAAGAAAAAAATAAAAAAGGGAATATATATATTTCGAACACACCTGGACATATATAAAAAGCACCAGCCTGCAGATGGCAAGTGAGACCTTGCCGAAACGTCGCCAAGAGACTTTCCACTCTACACGGGAAAAGACCCAACACACCTGGACCTACATACCTGTACCTGTGAAACTAAAGTTCTTTTAACATGGGGAGACTGAGCCTATGGATTTCCTATAAAGAATAAGACTCTATGGCTTACAAGCCCCTCTCCTGCTGTAAGATTTTATGATTCAAGTTCAGTGAATGCTAGGCAGCCCTTCCTCTTGCACCCAGTAATAATCTTTAGCAACCTGCAAAATTTGGGGACTGTCAGAGATTCTTTTCGGTTCCTTTTTCATCATAGTGATAGGGTCGTAATGTCAAGTTATCAACTGAATCATCCATCTGGATTTATTACATATCCAGTTCCCTCACTTTGAGATAGCCAACTAAGGGTGACGGGTTAGGCTGTTATTTTCCTGGGTGGAAAATGAAACGGTTAATATATGTCTATGTGCAGATTCTGCAGTCATGCCTCTCTCTCTTCAAGGTCATTCATGCAGGTGGTGAGCAGAGTCATACTGGTTCTCATAACAAAGTATGTTTCTTATCTGTATCATGTGATGTACCAGAGGGTTTCCCTGTGGGGAAGTCTTTCTTTAACTATGCTAGATTTGTCCTTGCTTTTCTTATGAGCCTTAACTAAGCTTCCCAATTAAATTTAGACTTTTGGCGATGTCTTCTTCAAGAGTCTTTTTGAGGGGGATGATCGGCAGGACATTGGACACATCATCTTCATGAGTACGTTTCTTCAGTACTGCAACACTCATATAACTTTGCCAAATGCATACGTCTGGATTGATTTTCAACATTTGGGAAATAAGCATAGTGCACATGCTTAGAGCTTCAAAGACTTCTTTGGCTTACTTTCAATCCAGTTTAAAGTTTTTCAAGTTCACGAAAAGCAATGTGTTTCTATGCTGTATGTTACCCCATCTCTTCCCCTTTGCCACCTCTTTCAGCAGTGTAAGAAAGGGGATTAGATAACACTGCCTTAATAGGATTGAGGTGATTGACAGAGTAACAACAGAATTCATCCTGCCCTGCCTTCCCACTGTAATTAGATATATATGGTTACTTTAAACATATTTATTTATTAATATAGAGAGATTTTTATGATTATTAGTCTCCCAGAGTTAACCTGTGGTAAGATGAGCGACTAATGAATTTTATAAATAATTTTTTCTTACCTGCCAATCTGCACTGTCGGCTCAGTGGCATACACAGTTCCAGTGAACCCAGTGTGTTCTGTGATGTAGGGTAAGGCCATCATGCAATGGTAATTGGAGATCAGGATCACATCCACTGTAGACAGGTCCATCAGTTCCATCTGTAAATATGACCCAGAAATTATTTGAAAAAATAGATTTTTAAACTCTCTCCCATACTCCTTTCATATATATATTGCCAACCAAAACCAATGAAATGTTGAATGGGTGCTCCATGATGACAATGCAACAGCTCACAGAACTCTCGCCCGTAACCACATAGTCAGAGTCAGAATCAGAATCAGAATCAGATCAGAATTTATTTTCGCCATGTGTGTCAGGACACATAAGGAATTTGTCTTAAGTGATAGTGCTCAGAACTACATACATACACAACAAGAATACAATCAAGATACATTCATAGACAGTTTGAATATATAGGCATAATCACGATCATTTGTATATAAGCATAATCATGATCATCTGTATATATAGGCATATATAGGCTTAATCAAATAAGTATATAAGCATAAGATACATTCAAAGTCTAAAAGTACGTAAACATTCATCATGTCTTGTAGTTAAATGTAGACAAAAAACCATTTCATCTTGTCAGGACAGCCTTCACACTAACACTGTCCTATGAATCAGCTGTTTAGTAGGCTAATGACATGAGGGAAGAAACTGTCCTTATGCCTGGTTGCTTTGGTTTGCAATGCTCTGTAGCGTTGTCCAGAGGGGAGAAGTTCGAACAGATTTTATTCAGGTTATGAGGGATCCATAATTATTATTAGTCGTGTTTCCTCATCCCCCGTATTCACCAGATTTGGTCCCCTGCAACTTCTTTCTGTTTCCAAAGATGAAATTGAAGCTGAAGGATTGCCATTTTGGCACAGTGGAGGATATCCAACACGAGTCGCAAAAGGTGCTTGACAGGCTTGAAGAATGCAACTTCCAGGAGACATTCCAAAAACGGAAGAGACGCTGGGATCAGTATACAGCTGCTCAAGGGGACTACTCTGAGGGGGAAGGCAGTCAAATTTAAATTGGGTAATTTTATTTCAATTTATGGGCCTAGTCTTGAAATTTAATGATTGTACCTTATACACCTCCCTTGCTATCCAATTGGCTCCTAACTTCACTTGACATTTTCATTAAAAAAAAACCATGAAAACAGGAACTTGGCAAGTTACAAAGCAAACTGCCAGTCTGAATATCCTCTTTATTTCTATGAATGCCTTGTAACCACCAAGAGTTTCACTCTTCTTAGAAAATAAATCACCCTCCATCAACCCAATCTTAGGGAATGCTGTAGCTCTACATTTTGGATATAAGGAAGACCGCTTGTCCAGAAAAAAGGTGAAAGGTAGGAAGGGATAATACGTAGCATCTTACTGGAGGGGAGATTAGGAAGAATACCAGTTCCCCTTTAGGAAATCATTGCTTTGTAATGAGCATTACCAGCATTAATAGCGGTTTGTTGATTGCAGCTTACAGATACATTTCAAGATGAATGTACTTTTCGATTATGAATGTATCTTATGCTTATGTACTTTATGATTATGAATGTATTTTATGATTGTAATCACAGTTTGTTTATTGAACCATTTCCCCGAAAGTAAGACATCCCCCGAAAATAAGACCCCCCCAATAATAAGGCCTCAGACTTCCTATTCTGGACGGCCTCGGTGGAAAAATCAGACATCCCCTGAAAGACCTAGGGCATCTTTAGGTGCAAAAATTAATATAAGACAGTGTTTTATTTTTGGGGAAACACGGTGTGTATGTCGGTATAGAGCATGTACATCGGAGGCAAATTTCTTGTGACACACAAGAATAAATTCTGAGTCTGATTCTGATTCTGGACATATGTTCCTTCCAGCAACTACTTTGCAAGAACAGCTGTGAGCCCAAATTCTAAATGTGCCTGTTAGTCCAAAAGAGCAGCCTGATATACATTTTTTCGTGCTGCTCAGTAGCTGGATTTTGGAGTGACTAGTGCAATACAACAAAGAATAATAATAATATGTCTATAATTGACAAAAGAAAAAGGTGATTTTCTTATAAAAACTGAATAGCCACAAATGAAACTTTGCAAAACTAAAGTCAGGTAGAAAATTCAATTCCATAGAACCAAAATGTCTACAAAATTACACATATGTGGTGGCATTTGATAAGATAAAGAAGGCAGCAAGCGTACCTAGAGAAATATTTTCTAACTGCGGTAGCATGGGGACCCTGTTGAAAAAGATTTTTTTTCACGGTAGTTATTATGTTTTACTCACTAAATGGTAGCACTGACTGAAACGCTCTGAAGAAATTACAGCTTCTGTGTATCAGAGGTGAAATTATTGACTTTCTGATTAAAAATATGCTGAATAAAAGGTATCCAGCCTATCTATCAATTGTTTAATTCTGTTAGCATAAATTCTAATAGCATGGATAATCCATTCTCTATAAAGTTGTAAAGTTGAATACTTGTCAGTTTTGAGATCTTCAAATGACATGCAGGAGTGGCCACGGCCAGAACAACCCAAAAATTAGTTTCAATTTAAGATTAAGTGGTAATTTACTTAAATATGGCAAATGTTTATTCAATTAACTACACCAAATATGATAACTTCATATACTTAGTAATTTCCACATGTGTATGTGTACAGTTAGTCCTCAACTTCCAGTAGTTCATTTAGTGACTGTTCAAAGTTACAATGGTTCTGAAAAAAGTGACTTATGACTGTTTTTCAGTTACAACCTTTGCAGCGTTCCCGTGATCACGTGATCAAAATTCAGAAGCTTGGCAACTGGTTGCAGCATCCTGAGGTCATGTGATCCCTTTTGCAACTTTCCAACAAGTAAAGTCAATAGGGAAGCCAAATTTACTTAACAACTAGGTTATCAACTACAGTGATTCACTTAACAACTGTGGCAGGAAATGTCATAAAATGGGACAAAACTCACTTAATAAATTCTCACTTAACAGCATAAATTTTTGGCTCAATTGTGAATCTTACGATGAGGACTACCTGTATATATGTGTGTAAACACAGAATACATATACAGTCACACACTTTTCTGAAGAATGCTGATAACTTAGAGTCAATTCAAATTTTATCACGAAGTCTTAGAATTACCCAACTTTAGAGGTTGCACCCACGTTCGAACTGGCCAGTGCTTTGGATTCAAGAGTAAAACGTGCCCTGGAGGGCACTGGGGAGAGGTGGGGAGAGAATGTAAGACCTGTCAGCAATTACTTAAACCAAACACGTCTAAGGTGAGTCTATTCAAGGAGTTCCTAATAGGTAGAATAGGAAACCCGGGACTTCCAGTGGACAGCGCGACACCGAGGCAGCAGATTCGGGAGGGTCCCAAGTTGAACTGCCTGACAGCAGGTAGACCAGTCCAGTTCCATGCCTGGAGCCGAACCTAAGTTGCCCTGGAGAGGCAGTGAAGGAAGGAGGGTTCCACAGTCCCAGTGGAGGTGGCGACCACCCTAGGTTGGGGCAAAAACCTCCTCAAAAGGTCTGCCTGACTGCAGATGAACCAGAAGCAAAAATTGAAGCGGCTTGAAAACAAGCTGCAAAAAAGCCTTTAATCAACATGTAACTAGCTGGGTGAGTTTAAAATCCTACACCAAAAGATTATGCTACCTGATTAAAAGCAATTCTAAAAAAGTTAACACCCGAAAGAGAAGGAAAAAATGACGACTGAAAATGGAAGGAATTATTTAAAAAAAAGCTCTGAACTGAAATAAAACGTCTAGAGATGAAATGACTTTCTATTCATGCTAAAATTTAAATGTTACTGCCTCTATAACACAGGGCAATAAATTTGCTAAGACTGTGTGGGATCTATTTTTAAAAGAAAAAAAAGAATGCGGTGGGGGGAGTGAAAGTGGAAAGTGAAAGCTAACTTTGACCTTGCATTGCAGCTGCGTTTTGTTGATTCTAACAACAAAAGATAATACTGAGACCGATAAAGAAGTGACAGTCTGGGACTTGTTGCTAAGTAAAGATAGAAAAAACCTCTAAAAATTTAAATGATTTTACAAATATTAAAATGTAGTAATGAAATGATAATGACACTTCTAGATGAATTTATGGAAGTTTGTATAAAAGCCAATGGGAAAAAAAGACGTAAAGAAAAGACAAAGACAAAGGATTACAGAATGGATAATAACTACATTAACAAACGGGAAGCAAGAGAAAAAAGCAACAAGTTTCTGAAAAGGTGATTATACTTAAGAAAGAAAAATCAAACTATAAACTAAAAGGCAAAAGGAGGTTCAAAGGAAGCTGTAAGAATTTTAAATATACCCCCACAAAAATTCTAAGAAGCAAACAGGAAAAACTAATCCACAAAACAGTCTTAAAGAAATTGATATGGAAACCAATCCAGAAAACGCTTAAAGAAATGTAAGATACCAATGGAGAAATTTGAGGAAATTTGAAAGAAAAGGAGCAGAGAATCTGTGCAAATTTTGAGAGAAACAAGCAGAAAGGAATTGAACAATTTCAGAAATACAGACAAAAGACAGTCACAGTTGTGGGAATTATGGAAAAAATTTGGACAGATAAAAATATCGTAAAATGAAGAATTAAATTTGAAACTTTTATTCTATTGATTTATTAGATATTTAAACTAAAATGATATATAGAATGGAATTTTATTTTAAAATCTCTTCTTATTGTCTTTTGTTTTGATATGGAATAATGATCTATAATAAATACTGGGTAAAAGGAAAATATAATTAATGTTTAAATAACAAAATGGGTAAAGCTCTAATTAAAAG
>JANHFO010002184.1:153704-164346 GCA_032468095.1 Pareas carinatus
AGCCAGTGAGAATCGAACTGCTGAACTTTGGATGGCTAATGGCAGATGGCAGTCAGCAGAAATAGCCTGCAGTGCTGTTTTTAACCACTGCACCATCCTGACTCTGTTTGGGGGCATGATTAGGCCTTCACTGCACTTCAAAGTAAGAGAGTACCATTCCATATTGCATATGGAAACATGCACTATTTTAATTGTAACTGATCACCAAGATAAGATGGAGACTTGCAGAGTTTAAGCCAGTATCAGATGTCCATATATCTGATGCACAAAACTTTTTAATTGGGATGCAGTGAAGAAAAAGACATGGCTTCTATCTGATGTAGCTTACACAACTTTCTTTGAACACTACCACCTTCTTATCACTTTCTTTCAGCCAGGGGATAGTTAGATTTATGGCTGGTACAACTCAGAAGTAGCCTTGTAAAAGGAGCTGACCACTTTCCCTCCTGGTGATATCTGAGCTTTTTTTTCATACCCTCTTCTTTTGTTTGGAGCATGAGTTCCTAAATTAATGCATCCCAAAATAGTTCTCTTGTGAGCAAGATGTTGTTTTTTTTCTTTCTTTCTTTAGTAGTGTGAGAAGCTCTTTTGATTAAACACTGAAGGGAAGATTTGAGAGTGTTCGCAAATAGATGCAATTTAAGTATAAGATTAGCACATACAAACATCAAATCGCTTTCTCACTGTAAAACAGCCTTCCAGCTTCAAGAGTGGGAAATCATTCCTCAAATAGTGGGTTGGCTGAAAGTTCTCACAATGTAACTGTGAAATGCACACTTTATTTTTATCTTCTGTCTGCCTTTTTTAAATCCTAATGTGAAGTTCTGATATTTATATAAAATCTGTTTTCTGTCAGAACAATTCTGCACTACCTAGACCCTTTGTAACGCAAGCTGTAGAAGAATTTGGCATGCTGAAAATCTCTGAAAATAAAAACAGCAACAAAATAAAGGAAGTTGCCAATTTTTATGGCGCGCAGAACAGCTTGGATGCATGTGGGCAGACAATGGTGAATGCAGGGAATTGACTGTGATCAGCTGTGGGCAGGTGGGAAATAATACTGGTATTTGGAAGGCATCTGGATCATCTAGCTTTTTACTGAGATGAGTAAAAAGATGCAAGTAAATTTCGCAATATTAGGTGAAAGCCTCTTAATATTTAAAGTTAAATAAATGGCATTCAGCATTCTTCAGAAAAACAGAAGAAGAATAGATGAATTCATGTATTAATAAAATATGTTAACATACTTTTAAAAACAACAGAGACCAAAGTTCAGATATTAGACTTTGTTAAAAACAAAGAAATAGTCAATCATCTTATTGCCTTTATATATTTTTCAGAGGCTTGGAATCAGGGAAATACTACTGCCCTCCTTCCCCAAAGAGACATTTTTGGTACAGCTAAGGCAAGAGAGCACTGCTAATAGGTACATCAGTCAACCAATAAGCCAACTTGGGCTGCAGGTGTTGACTTCATTCTCATAGTTAGATGATGCTGATGCTGATGCTGCAAGCCAAGCTTTCCATGCCCCAAGGGGATGATCTGATTTCAAGCTAATCCTTAGTATGGTTTGTTTGGTTTTCTCTTAATGTAACATCTGAATTTAGCCTTTGTGATTTATAAACCATGCTATGTAGTTTAGTGTTGTCCAAAGGCTAGCCACTTGTACCTTATTCAATGAATCATTGCTAAATAAACTATAGCATAGCACAGTGTGTGAATCTACTCCCACTTTAAAATAATCTGATGTAAAGCAGTTAATAAATGCAGGATTTTGCTTTTGTGTGTTGGGGAGAGGGAAGGGTAGATGTTTGCTCTAAACTTCTGCTTCCTCCCTGTCTTGTGATTATAGACCAGCTTTCTCTATCTTGGTGCTTTCTAGATGTACTGAGCTACAATTGAAATGATTTCCCAAAGGCATAGGAATAAAAACATGGTAGATCTTCAATGCAAAACAATTTCAGGGCCTTGTTATTTAAAGATTAGCATTA
The DNA here is from genome assembly GCA_032468095.1 of Pareas carinatus. Classification (NCBI taxonomy): domain Eukaryota; kingdom Metazoa; phylum Chordata; class Lepidosauria; order Squamata; family Pareidae; genus Pareas; species Pareas carinatus. The sequence goes on from JANHFO010002184.1 coordinate 155,696, forward strand.
AAAACATAACATAAATGAAAAGAGAAATTCGCAATTCCAAAGGGGTTATTTAATAGTTATTTTGGGTTGAGCAAGAACTAAGAAGCTAATGAAAAGTGTAATTATCTGTAAGCTGAAAAAAATATTCCAGTGGTAGTAAAATTCTTCGGGAATCCTTCCTTAGCCAAATTGTTTCGATAGTTACATTTTTATTTAAAACTCATAAGTCTCTGATTATCAGATTTACAAGCTTTGTGGAACTTCTAGCTGCTGGTTGCCATCTAGTTCCAGAACTAGATAGGTCTTTTGGTCTCTTCCAATAAGCCAATTATTATGCTCAAGTTTAGTTTAGTTTAGTTTATTTGAATTTCTATACCACCCTTCTCCAACAGGACCCAGGGCGGTGAACAACCAAGTAAAAATACATAAATCACAAAAATTGAAACAAATTTAAAACATATTAAATCTAATGGTTATAGTTATTAAAAACTCCAAGATGAAACCACAATTAAAAACCAAATTAAAATTCCAATCAAAACAGTGGAGTGGGAGGGGCTAAGACAGCCCAGCTTGCACAATCAGATAGGTTTTTAGGGCATGGCGGAACACACAGAGGTCCGACATCCTACGTATCTCTGGGGGAAGCTCATTCCAGAGGGAGGGTGCTGCCACAGAGAAGGTTCTTCCCCTGGGGGTCGCCAGCCGACAGCACCCTGAGGAGACCCTCTCTGTGGGAGCGTACTGGCCGGTGGAAGGCATTTGCTGGTAGAAGGCGGTCCTGCAAATACCTAGATCCTAAGCCATGGAGCGCTTTAAAAGTGGTAACCAACACCTTGAAGCGTACCCGGAAGACCACAGGAAGCTAGTGCAGCTCGCACAGGAGGGGAGTCACATGGGAACGTCCCATCGCTCCCATAATCCCCCCATGCGGCCACATTCTGAACCAACTGTAGTCTCCAGGAGCGCCTCAAGGGGAGCCCCATGTAGAGAGCATTACAGTAGTCCAGATGGGAAATGATGAGAGCCTGAGTGCGGAGGGAGTCCCGATCTAGAAAGGGGCGCAATTGGTGTATCAGGCAAACCTGATAAAAAGCCCCCCTGGCCACGGCCGTCATATGCTCTTCCAAAGACAGCCGTGCATCCAAGAGGACACCCAAATTGTCTGTTGTCCACTAGTTTTGTCTATAACTCAGAGGAAGCTATGATTCTTTGCCTATTGAACAATTCCAAGCATCCCAGATTTGCAGGGCGATTGAGAGGTAATCGAGTAACATCTGGAAAGCCATAAATTCCATACCTCTGTAGAGAAAGGTAAAATGGGGAGTTGCATTATTTGAAATCAGGCACTATGAACGTATTTATTTATTTATTGACTATATCCCATGCATTTCTGCCAATGAATGGCACTCAGTGTTTCTAAGAATAAGAATAAAAACAATATTGAATAATTCAAGCACCATTAAGAACACAATAATAAACAACTGTACCAACAACTCAACTCAGCAGCCAAAACCTACTTACACACCAAAGCACTATGTAAGTAAAAACTCCTTGTGTGCCAGGAGAAAGGTGATTGAAAGGCAAACAGTCTGATCTTTTTGGCAGAGAATTTCAAACCTGGGAGCAACCACCAAGAGGGTCCTCTCTTGTGCTTTCATCAGAAATCCCTGAGAACTCTTCCTTTGCAGGTCTGTACAGAGAGAAGTGTAGTTGTGTTGGAAAAGTGCAGAATTTTTTTCTCTGACTTGGTATTTTGGATGGAATTCAAGCTTTTAAAAGGTACAAGTCTTTCCCAAGAAGTAGATTTTGCAACTGTTCCAATAGAAACAAAAATTTCTGTATGTTCTTGGCCTACTTGTAAAAGAGTAGCTGATAAATGCACTCGGACAAAAGCAGAAGGACTCCAGGAAATCCAAATTGTTGGTGGCTGGTACCTGAGTGGCTGATGCTATTGGAATGTAGAGTGTATGGAAGAAGGAGGTGGCAAATTTGATCCTAGCAAGCATCAATTTTTCTGAAGAAGACGAAAAAGAAAACTCCAGGAAGAGAATGATGTGAGACAGCTAGGAAAAAAGCTGAATCATTTTAGGTCTAACAGGAAAAAAAATCAAAGTCAGTTGAGATCTGTGCACAAAGGAGAAACAGTCTACAGTCTGACTTGAGTGTTGAAGTCGACTTATTCATCTGGAATCACCAGGAGAGAGAGAGCCACAGATCTAAAATATAAGTGAATAGGCTAAGAAAATACTGCATAAAGAGAAAATGAATGCAGTTCAGAGAGAAGGAAAAGAAACAACCCTTAAGGAATATAAACTCTATTATTTGAACTCGGGCCTTTAAGAGGCAACACAGAGAATTTGATAGAAACATTAAAGGGTTTGTATTAAAATATAGGGTGAAAATAAATTAGGCAGACTCATAATTGAGTTACGTTAGAAAAATCTTAAGTGCTGTTTATGTATCTCTGAAGCAGTAGAATTCTTTAAGGGTGAGGACTTTCCGACTTGACTGGCCTGTCTGTGCCTGAATGATTCAAAATGGACCCAAGATGGTAGAATCTTGAAGATGAACCAGAAAACAGATCTTTAAGCTGGAAGTATATCCAAAAAAGGTAATAGAATTATTTCCCTCTTCTGCCTCAACTTGCCATCTTCCCATGTAAACGAAGCCTTCTCCAAACCAAATATTGTTCCTGTTGCTCTACATCTTGATTAGATGAAGCCATGTAGTTGAGGGTTTTGTTTACAGCAGTAGGTTGCCAGGTCCTTCAGGAACAGAGGTCTCCAGCCTTGGTCCCTTTAAGGTTTGTGGACTTCAACTTCAACTTCAGCCAGCTTGGGAATTCTGGGAGTTGAATTCCACAAGCCTTAAAGGGACCAAGGTTGGAGATCTCTGTTTAGGAAACCCACAGGGAACATGAAAGTGGTGCCTTTGTAGTTGGTAGGCTGGGGATGAGCATAGTTCTGTATTTTTATTGTGGATGACAGAGTACCTCTTCATAGGAATCATAAGGATTAAGGTGCAACTAACTTAGTGACCATCACCACATCTTGCAATATTGAATTCTGTTAATAGTTTCTATGTTTTGTGAAAAAACTCTTCTGGGGCCTCTGTCTCATGGAGTCATTTCATCCCTATTTATTCATTCCCCATTGCCAGAAATAGAGGAAGAAAGGAAATATTTTTTTTACTGGTCGATTTCTAAAGCTTCGGAGGAAAGACTTACTTGCTTCCCCCACTCTTGCTTTTTAGAACGTGAAACACGTTCAATGAACTCTTATCACTGATTACATCAGTTGTTGCTCTTTAAGTGCAGTGCGAAAGTCCCAGCTCCATGCCTCTGAACTTAGGCCGGAGAGCTTGAAAAATTTCAAGAATTCTAGGAAGTAGCCAGGTTTTCCCAAGGACCCCCTGAGCAGAAATAATGTTGTGCCTTAGTGCTGCTAACCGTGGTTTATTTCCTTAAAGGTGTGAGCTTGCAGTGGCCTATGTAAGAGATAACATTTGTAAAGTAAAAACAAACAAAAGTGAGCCATGAAATTTTGCATAACTGATCCTCCTGCTTCCACTAACACAGACAACAAGAGAAAGATGAAAGCATCCTTTTCCTGATGTTTTAAAGTGACTGGAATATATTGTTCTACCTTAGTTCATACATAACACAAAGCCACAATATGGATTGTTTGCTTTTGGTTTATGACAGTGCTGGGCAGCTTTTGCACGATCTTTGGCTGCTTTTAATATTTGGAGGGAGTTTGCAGCCTTAACAAGCTGTAAATGTGTGTCATGAATGTAGTAATAATTAAGATTCCCTCCCATTTTTAAGGGGATTTTAAAAAAAAACTGTTAAGCCTATTTTGGGACTAACGGAATAATTTTCTGTGTTTTCTACATCAAGCTAGTGAGAAAGTATGCTATGCTATGCCTGGGGGGGCGATACCCCCAAAAAAGGGGAGTTAGACCCACATATAGTCTTGGAATCACAAGTTTTTTCATTGTACATACAATGTAATTGCATCTGGTTTAATGCAACATGGGAACTTACTTTTTGGATTATCTTTATGCTTGAATCATGCCATTATAGATTGCTCAATACAGTAATTCATATAAATTCTGATTAGAGCTGAGTTCTCATAGTAGCTATCTCTTAGGTTTAGGCACCATCTTTCTCCAAAATGATTTTCAGACGCTCATGATATCAAACAAGAAAATAAAAGCACAGCACTATGTCATATAAATAGACAAAATGATATCAAACTACTTAATACTTGATATAGACAAAGATTCATCCAACAAAGGGGCCACCTCCCTCTTAACTTTAGCTAAGCCAAAATGTGACTTTTTATTTCTAATATAATACTATCCTAGCCAGTATAGGTTATAAACCATTGTTTTGATTCTCTGTGTTGTATGGACTCAGCCATTGGTAACTTATTCAACAAAACATGATTAAGCAAACCAGGTTTAGTTTTTGTATAAATGCAGTCACTGTTTGAATGAGGGATTGCTTTAAATTAGGCTTTCTGAAGCAGTTGTCTTTGAATGTTGTGGGTCTTTAGCTTCCAAAATTCCTTACCAGCGGGAATCATTAGGGTCATTTGAAATGTAATCAAAGCTCTCTCCAGGACCTATTTCCTTACTGCAATCAGTATTCAGTTCACAAATAGATTGGCACATCTGGCAGCTAATACATATACAAAATTCTGTGTGTGTAGGATATTTTTGGTAATATGAGAGAATTATAATGACTTCAAGCATCGGCTTGATATTGACTCTGTCTGAGAAGAGTCTAACAGGAGACATTGTAATGGTGGCACACACAAAAAATCTTTACAGATAGCTGCTGAGTTTGCTCATGAATTATCCTTTCTGAGTTCATTTCCTAGAGATAATTCTGACAAATTTCAGTGTCACTCTGGTCACACTTGACTATACTCAGTTTTGTCCATAGCCATCTACCTTCTTAATTTCATCACACGGTGAAGCTCCTGGAGGTTACTTGTTGTTGGTAGTTGTGGTGCAGCAGTCTCCTGAAACGCAAGAAAAGAAGAAAAGAAAAGAAACTTTCTTGCCTGGTTTATGTATTCTTCCCTTACATGGAGGAAATTGTTCTTTTGCTACGGGTGGCTAGACAGTGTGCCATTTAAGGGCATACATAAAAACAAGAAGTGGAGCATTGATTGAATATTCTGTGCAACATAATCCCTCAGGTGGGCTAAGTCTTGCTTACTGTTGATGACGCAGCTGCTTTTTATGCAGTTAGGAAAACCACCCTTTGACAAAAGGGTAGTTTCACACAGCACACTTTTCGCTCCAGTTTCACCCTGTTCCCGTGTCCCACAAAATATTTGAAGCTGACTTTCAGTTGTCTTCCCTTCAGCTGGGCTCAAAATGTAAAGGATAGATAGCACTTTTCACAATGGTTTTAACTACGTTGGTAGGTAGAATTGAAGATATGTGTGCAGCAAGAATAAGTTGGTTCCTTAAGCTTGAGACTGGGATACAGGGTATATGCTGCTTAAATAATCAAGGAAAACCGACCTTTTTAATAAGATTTGTGGAATGGACTACAAGGAATAAGATCAGTTCTTTACAAAGCAGCCTACATTTTCCCTCACCAGAGGTAGATTTCTGCAAATGTTGGGCAATGACTTGCTTAGAGATCAGACCTTTAACACAGGGTAAAGCGAGAGCAAAGCCTGAAGAAAAACAAACTCTGCCCAGATTAAACAATGCCAACAATAGAAAATAAATCCTGCTTTGCTCTGAATTGAGCCAGAAAAACCTCTAACGGAGCTCCTCAATTGAGCCAATTTAATGAAATGGATGGATCCAGAGATGATCTGAGAGTGTTTATATAGTAAAGGGGCACAAAGAGGTTTTTTTTTTAAAAAAAGTGACAGGATGGGTTCATTGCTCAGTGCAAGCCCTTACTTTGCATGATTATGTTCCTGGTGCATCCCCGATAATCTCCAAATGAATATGGGGAAGCCTGTCATTATGCCTTGCTGATTTCAGAGGGATTGTAAATTCATATTTAAGATACTAGACTTCAGCCCATCTTCAATATATAGTTGTTATGGGGAAAAAAATCAGGAGGGCCTTTCTACATTTGGCTTGAGCTTTCAAAGAAAAGTATATTAGGATAAGAAAATACTACATATACCGTATGCCTGAAATTCTAAAGGGCCAATTCCAGTCAGCGTGGATGTTACTGAGATAGCTGAACCAATGATCTGATTTAGAGTAAAGCACTGCAGCTTCCTGTGTGTCTATACTTTTCTGTTTTGCTGACACCAGATAACCATGTATTATGTGGTTGCATTTTTCTCTGTTGCTGAACTTATTGTGCTGTGACCTTGGGATTCTGCTACTGCAGTGTAACGCCACAACCCACATCTTTACTCTGATGCAATGGCCCTCTCAACCAGTCCTATTCATTGCTCATGTTACATTGTTACCAGTGGGCTGTGAATAATAAATGTAATTGATTATCTATTTTCCTAAATAATGTAAGAGTCCTTCTAGCACACCCAGTGGTTGCCAGCCGGCGATCTCTGAGAAGGTCAACAGAGGATAAAAGGCAGTATCCTTCCATAGGATCCGGTATATGGAGCTGTGATGTCTTTAAACATGGAGGTTCTGTTTAGCTCCCATAATTTTTTCTTCATAGGACAGTTGGCTTTTCTGTAGCATTTGCAAAATGAGTGTACCCCCAAGAGTGTGCAGTAGGGATTTCTGCACCCTTAGTGCTGTATTGTACAAAAATATACCTTATTTCCAGTCTCTTTATTCGCAATTCTGCCCTTCTGCCAGTTTGTCTTTTGATTAATCCTTAATCCTGATTTGTTTAAATCAAGTTAATAAAATTCAGTCTCTCGCCTCACTTTGCTCATTTGCTGCCATTGCCCCTTAGAGTTGCCAGCTTCTTTGACAGTTGCTACCCAAACTACAAAAATTTCTTTCTGAGCAACTCTGAAGGGATGTTGCCCTATAGCTGTTGGTTTCCTACAGTTTGGCTTTCTGATTCTATGCTGTTTAAACATCTCTCCCTTTTGGGCAAGACAATGGTATGCTTGTAGTATCGTATCAAGTTTAGTTTAGCTGCATGTGTTTCTATCAGCATTTATTTCTATACATCCCTTTTCAGCTCACTTTGTCAAATTTCTTTAAATGTTTTTTATCTTATCTTCTCAGTATGGTCTCTCTCTCACACACCTCTTCCTTATTTATAGTAAAATCTATCTGTTATAGACTAGGTACTGGGTGTCTTTCCTCTTGATCGGATCATCACAATTCTGTTTGCTGTTTTCCCAGTTCTTTTCTTTAAACTTTATTCTCTTTTGATTTGCTTCTTTTGAATTCTGTCTTCCCATTTCCTTAAATCACCTTGGTCTTCAATCTGTGACTGCCCAGTCATACAGTCTAATTGTCCATTAAAATGGACAATTCTCTTGCCTACAGATACTGGGTCTGAAACATTCCCAACATCAGTCTGACTCTTAGGGATAATGGTGTGCATCAGTTCAGTTTTTTTGGTAATTACAGAAGTGGCTTGCTACTTCTTTTTTTCAGGTTATGTTTTTATTTCCCAGGCTAGCTGCTTCTCTAAAAATCAGCAGCACTGATTGTGTCTGGTTTCTGCATGTGATTGTAACTGTGGATACCGTATATGTGAATTGGAATTTTCATCATTTCAAATGCTGGCATTACTCCACATGAGTGTTACAGATTTAAAGAGTCTTAGAGAAAAGGTGATTTGCTGGTAGAAGAGTTAACTCTGACCTTGTCTTGCAATATGGACTTTTAACTGCAGTCTGCGTGAACTGGTTAATCTCTGAAGTTCATGTTCAGATCTTTTATCAAAGTAATAACTTCTATGCGCAGTACTGCTTTCCTGGTGATGGTTCAAACTTTTTATTTTTTGCAAATGTTCCCAGATACTTGTAACTTATTGTATAACTACAAATGCTTAGGTTGTAAAAGCTGACCTGTGAGATTTTGAACAATGACTATACTTTCTACACATACCTTTGATTTGAGTCTGTTGTATTGCTGAAGTCGTATTGTCTAATACGTTGCTTTCAATTTACCACTTTAGCCATGCATCTTCCACGTATGGCAGACTGCAACTTCCAAAATTCCCTACCAGCATGGTTATTTGCATAGATGCTGTTTGTTTTGTGATAGGATTCACTTCTGATGAAGCAAGACAAAAATTGCTTAATTATAATTTGTAGGAAAATGCAATACTTTGATTTTAGTTTGGCGACAGAGGATCTGGATCTGATTCATTGAAGCAGACATGTTTGATTTCAGGATTTTTCTTGTGCATTCAAAACTCCCTTTCCAAATCAAATCTGAAGCACTGTGCAGCCTTAATAATCTACATAAGAACTTAGCATGATCATGCAAATATCAAGATCTCTGTGTTAGGGTTATATGGGTTGTGGTCCCTTTAAGCGCCTAACTGGTTGATTTACAAAATGGCTGACATGCTGAGTCATGCTGAGTCATGCTAATTGCTTAGAACCAGAATGCTTATTATAAAAGCAGGAGACTTGAGAAGCATTCTCTCTCCTCCGATATTATACGACTCTGCTTTGCTTCTGTATTTGATCCTGTGTGCTGCCACTGAAGATTGCTGACCAACTTTGTTGGTGAAATTGCTG
>JANHFO010002184.1:164446-184183 GCA_032468095.1 Pareas carinatus
ATATATATATATATATATATATATATATATAGAGATATATATATAGATATAGATAGATATATATATAGATAGATAGATAGATAGAGAGAGAGAGAGAGAGAGAGAGAGAGAGAGAGAGAGAGATAAAGAGAGATAAAGAGATAGAGGAATAGATAGAGATGGATATATAGATATATAGATATAGATATTTTGTAGATATAGATATGGATACAGATATAGATATAGATATGGATACAGAGAGATAGAGATGGAAATACAGATAGAGATAAATAGATAGATATATGGATATAGATCCTTGTCAACTGGATTATAATGTTGCATCCTTATTCCTCAGATGGGATTTTTTAAAACCATAATTATTTTTTTGTCTACCTAGAAGGTGCAAGAAACACAGCAAGGGCATTTTTAATTATTTCTTATACTTAATTTCATATTGCAACCATTGGACTGCCTTATTAAGCAAACAAAGAGCATTCAGGGCATAAAAGCAGCTAAAATTGAACACAAAGTAGTATTATATGCTGATGATATGTTATGCCATATTGGCCATTATGAATGTTCTAACGCCAGAATGTGATGGTGTTGTATGAGAGTTTAGTTAATTATATGGTTTTATTAATAGAAGTAAATTTCATATCCTTCCCAGTGGCTTCAATATAGCCCTGAAAATTTGCTTTTTAAAAAAACCTGTAAATGCAGAAAAAAATAGAATAAAAAAATATATAAAGAAAGATATAAAAATGGCTTCATTTGATCTTCTTCACAGCAGTTATAAGTACAATTATATTTTAACATCTTTCTCTCAAGTTATATCATGACCTGCCTCATTCTATAATCAGTTTTATCTAATCATTAAAAGCATAAATCATACATTTGTTTTTTTCTTTTTTATGCAAAAAGTTCACAAGGGTCTTCCAGTCACCAATAAATGTAGATACTGTACTAGATACTAATATAATAAGTCAGTTTAGTCATTTCAGCAAGCTGTGTCATTTTCACCAACCGTTTCTCCATCGTAGGTAAACTCCAGAGAATATTTTAACAAGCTTAGCTGACAATCTTGGTATCCTCAGTTTTGTACTAATCCTATCCTATTTTGGGTTGGTCTCTAAGGTTGTAGAAAAGAGTAATATGACTTTTAAATGTAAATATGATTTTGAATTATAGTCCAAACTCTGGAAGTTATTGTTATTCGAAGAATTATTGATTTAGCAACTACAGATCTAGCGAAAGAAAAAAACAAGCTTTTATGATGAATGGAAATTGCACTCTGTTTTAATACTAGTTTAATTATTTGAGTGTACTTTCTGCTTATGAATTGACACCATTGATATAAGACAAAGAAGAAGTCAAGACAAGAAGCAGTGGATGGAAACTAATCAAGAAGAGAAGCAATCTAGGAGAAATTTCCTGACTGTTAGAACAATTAATCAGTGGAATGGCTTGTTTTCAGAAGTGGTGGGTGCGTGTTTTTGCACAAAACTGGAAGAAGGATGAACCAACACAAGATGAAGAAATAATTAGAAAAATTTTAGAATGTGAAGAAATGGGTAGGTTAACACGGTTGTTGAAAGATAAAGAAGATCCTGTACACTTCAAGACATGGAAATATTTTTATAAATGGTTAGACGAGATGGAAGGAGCAGGTGTGGAATTGTAAGACTAAATGTGATAGATATTGATGATAGAGATAGCCTAAAATGTAATTCTAGGTGACTGGTTTAAACCGATTTATTGAAGCGCGTTATGTTTTATTTTTGTTTTGTATTATGTGTGTGTGTGTGTGTGTGTGTGTGTCGTTTGTTGTTGAAAAAATAAAAAAATATTAAACAGAATAATGGGTGGTTTTCCAGAAGAAACTAGAGAATTATTTGTCTGAAATGGTACAGGGTGTCCTTTCTAGAGCAGGTGGTTGGATTAGAAGACCTTCCAACTCAGATGACGTTCTAATTGTTCTAAAGATTGATAAATATATTTTTAAGGTTTAATGCATGTATAAAACCTCAGCTTCCTTCCATATGTCCATATATTTGCTCTTTTCCCCCCCTTTCTCTTGCTTTTCTTCTTTTCTGAATTGTTTTCCTCTTTTTATTGTCTATGCTAAAGGAATAAAGTAAATGTTGAACAAGAGTGAGAAATGAGAGAGAAAAGAGGAGGGTAGGGAAACTCGGCTTCTTAAAAACCCATAACTGATCTTTGAATTCATCTTAAGCCCTGAATTTTCCTGAGCAGCTGGAAAATTTGCCTCCTACAATCGCTTGGCACGATCCTAAGCAGCGCTAACATCTGTACTTGATAATTCAGTATGATTTGGCTCTAATTGGACGGAGGAAATATCTTGTGGGGTTCTCCAAGAGTGTCAGATGAAGGACGAGTGTTGATTGGAGGAGAAAGGAACAAGGAAGAAAAGCAGATGTTGATCGGCCTTTTCTCATCTGTTCGTTAGGATAAAATGTTTGTGCTTTGCCAAAATACTTGGTGGGGCAAGAGTCGATTTTCTCAGCTGCCCATCTCTTTGATCTAGCATAATCTTTTGGTGCATTTACACACACACAATCTTCGGCGTTGTGCTCGTTCAGTTTTCAAGAGACCCAGTTGTTTCAAAACATGGATTGAAGGAAGCGGCACTTGGTCTTGCATAGAAGAATGTGCATTAATCTCTTTAATGACAACAACGCAACTAATGGCTGGCAAAACATTACTTTTGCATTAACTTCCCCCCCTCCTGCAGACTTCCACCCCCCTCCAACAACAACAGAGAAAAAAAACCCCATAGATCCAAGGCCACCAATGATTCCAGGAAAGGCTGCCTCAAGAGAAGCAGGCAGGATTTCCTATGATTTGATGTTGCTCTTAATTAGGAAGCCCATTAGAAGCACATGCTTGCATGTGTGAGGAAGTTAAGTTGTAGCCAAATCCGTGTTTTCTATTAGAGCTTGCATTCCTGGCTTTGCCAGAGCCCCGTTCTGTTCATGTTTTACAATATTTCCTCGGCCTTCTTGGAGGCCTTTCTGCATACCGTTTCCTCCCCCCCAAGCTGACTTTTCTGGCTTGTTCTGCAAAGCTACTACAATGAACATATGTGCTTAAATTCCAAACAACCCCCCTTTTTTTTCTTTTTTCCTTCTTGGGAGGGACCATAAAAATGCGGCAATAAATACAAATGCAAGACAGAATGGAAGAGGGAGTTGACAAGCATTAGAAAAGGGTGGATCATCATGTTTTCCCAAATTTTTGCTACGAAACCAGCACGAGTGGTATTGGCACGGCCCAGGCTCAGCCCATTTAAGGATGGCTAAATTCAATCATCATTTCTGAGCTGTGGTTTGTTTTAACCTTGGTCTGTTGAAAGCCAGAGTGGTCGAAATAATGGAATTCTGAATGAAAGAAATTGTGACTTAGAAGTTATATCAGTGGGCTTGATGTGCCTTCGCTCAAAAAAATAAATAAAACTCAGAATTTAGTGCAAAGTCGAAGCGCAGCCTGTACTTTGAGAAATATTTTAGGGTGGAAGATAAGCTTGGTTTGACTGTAGGAGAAGGTTTCCCAAGTATCAAGCAGGTATAAAATCTTAAAAATAACAGAGGTTAGAAGCAGAAATAAACCATGAAGAAAATTATGCAGGTAAGGTAAGTAGGGAAATGGCTAGTGTAGACCAGTAAGCTCAGGAAGCAGGTTCTCAGGTAATCGAGAAATTCATCAAAAAACCCCACAACACAACCTCACATAACTCGGAAGAAGGGTGCGTGACCCTATGGAGCCCATCTGTATTACACAGAACTGACTATTCATCACAATGCCAACATTCAGGGCCATGTAATTTTCCAATTTGTTTTATGGGTTGGTTGGTTTGATCTTCCACCAAGCGACACACATCTATGCAGCACGAAATATACACAAGAACAGCTCTATAGGTTTTCAGTGGGTAGAAGATTTAACCCTGAAATTTTTAAGGCTGTATATGGAATACTTTGATCTTTCATGGAAAAAAAATCCATATTGTTTCACGAGTCAAGTGATAATAATAAAGCAAATTTAACTTATACCTACAGTACAATGAAATATATTTCATATAATACTAATGTGGTGTAATAGAGCCTATATGAACATGAAAGGGTAGCTTGGAAGAACAGTGAGAACAGGAAAAGGGAAATTTGCTAAGGCAAGAGAGAGGAAAGGAATTTAGGGAAGAGCAGGAAGTAGAAACAAGATCTGTTAACTGCTGCATACTCACAAATGATTTGTTGGATGGACAAAAGCAGGGGATGTTGATATCATGACAGGAAGGAGAGGGCAGGAAGTAATGCTGATGTTAAAATAATAGTAATATAATCCATGGAGAGCAGGAGGAGGAGGAAGAGGAAGAGAAACAGGCGGAGGAAGAGGAGGAGGACACCTAGGTCGTAAATGAATGCTTGCAGCAATTTGCTTAACAACTGTGACAAGAAAGGTAGAAACATGGAGCCAAATTCGCTTAACAAATGTTTCACTTAGCAACGGAAATGAAAGCTGGGATGACCAATGAGATAAAAACAAGGATAGGGAAAGCTCGGACCCCATTCTTTAAAATGAAAAGGGTCTTTTGCAGTAACGATAGAAGTCCAAGATTGAAAATCAGACTCGTTAGATGTTACATCTTCTCTCTGTCCTGCTCTATGGAGCAGAAAGCTGGTCCTTGACAGGAAGCCATTTAAAGAGACTGAAAGCATTTGAAATGTGGGTCTATGGATGGCTGTGACGTATAAGCCGGGTGGACAGAATTAGAAATGAGGAGGTGTTAAGCCGCATGGGAAAGTCGAGGGAAATCCTCAAAACCATAAAAAAAAATGAAAGCTAGAATATTTTGGACAGGTGATGCGACACCCAGAGAAATACGGCATCCTTCATCTAGTCATGCAGGGAAAGATGGAAGGTAAACGAGGTCCAGGTAGAAGAAGAAGAACATCATGGCTTCAAAATCTAAGGGGCTGGTTTGAACTAAACTCAGTAATGATTTTCCGGGCAGCTGTTGATAAAGATAGGATGGCCAACATGGTCGCCAATGTTTGATGATGGATCTGTCACAAGAAGAAGAAGAAGAAGCAACAGAAACACCCGGCTCAATTGTGGTCATGAGTTGAGAACTACCTGTCCAGCAATATCTCCAAGGTGCCCTTTCAAGAGGCAACTGGACTTCACTTCTTTCAGTGAAGCTGAAACGTCTTCATGGAAAAACAATGAAGACCCGCCGCCCGTTGAAAAAGCACCTTTGGGACACCTCCTTGACTTCGATGACCGAGAAGCTCCATAGAGATGTACCAGATGTTCCTGCCATTCTCCATATAGTGAGAGACCTTCAGGAAGTCCACTGAAAGAAATGCAAAAAATAGGGAAGAAAGCCAGAAGCTTTTTGAGGGAAAAATTGGGACTGGAGAATCTATTTCGGCACAGGAGGGATTGTTTCAGCTTTTTGAAAGGAAGGAGGTGCCCCGAGTCATTTGTAAATGGAGACAAATGAAGGGCTGATAAAAATCTCTCTCCTTGCTGTGTTGCAGCACCCTACGGATTCCTTTGTAGAGAACTCCTCTACTATCACATGTAAAACCAGTTGTATAAAGATGAGCTTTTCACTCGGATTGCTTGACTCGCCTGCCTATTTGATTTAAGCCAACCAGATTAGATTGTGTTTTCCAGCAGTGACAGCCCTGGAAACATGTGTTCCATGAGCTGTGTACATTCCCTTTGACATGCTTTGCATTTTGTTGCAAGACAGCCTTTGATAGGACTTTAGCTGTGGTCGAGGAATTTACGACTATTTTACTGTCTACGGCATATTTGCTTTTCAAAACTGGGTGGAAGAATGGCTGGGCTCACCTGTTGAGTCTTGCCTAACCTCGCAGCGTAATCTCTCCTGGAAATGAACGGAGCGGCCTCCTCTAAATCATGGAGAACCATTCGCTGCTCTTGGGTTTGTAGGAAGCAGTCTAGATTTGCTATCAATGGACGTCTAAATAAACAGAAGTTTCTTATCAAACTGAAGCAAGATGTTTTAGATCAAATCATCCATGTCTACAAGTAGTCCTCGACGGTAGTGCTTGACCACAACTGAGCCCCAAAATTACGCTGTTAAGTGAGACATTTGTTAAGTGAGTTTTGCCCATTTTGCGACCTTTCTAGCCACATGTTAAGCAAATGATTGAAGTTGTGAAGTCAGTCACATGGTTGTTAAGTGAATCTGGTTTCCCTGTTGACTTTGCTTGTCAGAAGGTCGCAAAAGAGGATCACATGATGCTGGGACACGACGACCGTCACAAATTTGAACCAGTTGACGGGGGGGTTTGAATTTTGATCAAGTGACCCTGGGGATGTGGCAATGACTGTAAGGGTCAAAAATGGTCATAAGTATAATCATGGTAATGTTCCAAGAAGCATAATAAGCCTAATAATGGTACAGTAGTACCGCAGTCCTTGGCTGCTTCAAAATTCCTTGATGCATTTTGACATGAAAATGTTGACCTCTGTTTAGGACTTGATATTCTGCTACAGGAGCAATAGGAGTGTTTGGGGGCAGACAGGATGTCAGCCATGCTAAGAAGGTCTCTGCAAAAGCAGGGGCACGACCGCAGGGGAGGACAGGAAGTCAGCCATGTTGGGAAGGTCTCTGCAAAAGGAGGGGCACAACCACAGGGGGAGGACAGGAAGTCGACAATGTTGGGAAGGTCTCTGCAAAAGGAGGAGCACGGTCACATGGGGAGGACAGGAAGTCAGCCATGTTGGGAAGGTCTCTGCAAAAGGAGGGGCACGACCACATGGGGAGGACAGGAAGTCTCTGGCATAGGAACAGGGACAGACAAAAAGTTCTTCTTGGCAGAAAC
Organism: Pareas carinatus; assembly: GCA_032468095.1. Taxonomy (NCBI): domain Eukaryota; kingdom Metazoa; phylum Chordata; class Lepidosauria; order Squamata; family Pareidae; genus Pareas; species Pareas carinatus. The sequence continues at coordinate 171,301 of JANHFO010002184.1, forward strand.
GGGGAGTCACGTGATGAGTCACGTGGTTTGTTTGGGACTCTCCCTTTTAGTGCCTGTTGCACCAAGTACCAAAGTACCTCTGTATAATACTATATTAATATATATGGCAATAATGCTGCCTATATATTGTGATTGATATGTATATATATATGTGTGTGTATGTGTATGTACATGTACATGTATATACACATAGCATATGTGCATGTATGTGCACATGTGTGTATGTATTTATTAATTATATATACTCTTTTGAGAGCAGAAATCAGAATTTCATTTTTTAATGTGTGTTCACAGAAAAAGTGCCAATAAAGGTTATTCTCTCCTCTCCCAGCCTATATCCTGTATCCCAGTGGTCGCCAACCTGCGGACCATGAGAAACTTTTGGTGAAGACTACTTGCTAACTTGGTTAGTAAAAAGACTGCTTGACTGTGTATGATACCTGGACTGTTGACTTAGAAGACTGGACTGTGTTTAACTTTCTGTTTATAAAGACTTTTATACCTACTGCACTCTGTGCCTATGTGATACTGGTTTCCATTGCTACTTCCTAGCCCACTGCTTGTTCCTAACATTGGTTCTAAGCCTAGAGTGCTAACACTATGTATCTACAGGATGTATCTACAGGTTATAATTTTTCTTAAGGATCAGTATGGCTACCCTTAGTTAGAAGTATTTTGAGGTGGTGAGTGGTGAGGAAGAGAGCTTGTTATGAGGGCTATGATTTTACTTCCGCTTATCTGAAGGCAACCTTCATTAAATTCAGCAGGATTTCCAGATAGAAATGGGTGGGATTTTACTGCTGGCATCAAGATTACATACCTGTACTTTGTTGTTTCCCAATTCTTTTTATGGAGGGATTAACAAAAACTTTGTATGCAGAATATTGGATTCAACCCCAAATATCTACAATGGAAAGTGATCTTTCTCTCCTTCAGTCTCCAAAGAGCTATTGCCAGTCAAAAAAGTCAATGTTGGGCAGACATGAATCTGGTGTAAGCTGGCCTTTCCTCCCCTGGCAATAGGCCCCACGTCCCAGCGGAAGTGGTTCTTAGAAATGATTACCAACAGAGCTGGTAGCGACAGCTGATTAAGCATGGAAATGTTTAACCTTTGTTGGTAACAATTCAGATATCACAAACCGTTCATCTTCAGCCAGCGTTTGCAGTGTCCTGGCCTTTACTGTAGAATGTTGTTTTCCTTCCAAAGATTTTCTTTCTGACTAAAACAGTTCCCATATAACAGCAGTGTCACTTAAGAGGGTTTCCCTTTTCCTGTAATATTTCTCTTAAAAGTAAAAAAAAAAAAGTGCTTCTTGAACCATATCTGGAGCCTGTCACAAAATGTCCAATATATTTATAAAAGACTTTTAATGGTTAACAATACACAATAATTTTATTAGGTCTTTGGACCCTTGTTTATCTATGGTGGTAAATAATATTTATTTATTAAATTTATTTTTATGCTGCTGTAATCTAATTGACTCCTGATGGTTCACATAGCAAAAATACAATATAAGCCAAATGAGAAGAACATCTGCACTGTAACAATACAAAGAGAATTTTAAAAAAATGGCAACACTATAAAGCAGGAATGTCTATAAAAGCTTTAGAAAAATCAGCAAAGAGAGTCTTTTAAATATCAGTTCACCATTTTAGGAATTTGAATGTTTTCCTTTGCACGTGAAGAGTATTTCTCTCAATGTGAAAGCAGCGATCTAAAATAACAAGAATGTGTTTTCCATCTTTTCTGATAGGTTTTATTTTCTTAGATAAATACATACATTTAAAATAACCAAGATGGGGAAAAAGGCAGAAGAAATAACCAAATTCACCAGGAGCTCAAATACATTTCCTCTAACAAAAAGTTAGACCTCTTGGGACCTTTCAGCTTAGAAAAATAGATAAATTTGTTATCCCAAAGGTGCTTTTTCAAAAGGCAACTGAGCTTTCTTTAGTTTTGCTTGAAAATGTTTTACATCCCCCCCCCAAAGCTTCTTCAATTTTGGAGAGAAGAACAGTTCTTGAAAAGCGAAACGTCTTCAAGGAAAAACAAAGAAAGTCCAGTCATCTTTTGAAAAAGCACTTTTGGGACAACCATGTCCTGGATGACTTGAAATCTTCACAGATATAAATGTGCTATTTGTGCCTGTAATTAATTTGGAAGGACCTGCTCATTGTCACTCAAGCTTTAGTCATCTCCTAGCTATGTGATCTGTGTAGGCTGCTCTTGAAGATTCTTTGGAAGTTGCAGTTGATCCAAAATGCAGTGGCATAGATGCTTAGGGATGTGCTATGGTAACATCCCTGTTCCACGAGCAGCTTTGGTTTCTGATAGACTTCTGGGTATAATTCATGGTGCTGGTTTTATAACAGGTGAAACCTTTCCTAGGCCTAGGCTAGATTGCATACTGGACTATCTATTGTGTTTATTCTCAAAATATCCAATATGGTAGGCATGTTTCTAATTCCCTTCATTAAAAATGTCAAGTGTTGGTATCCAGGAATCATGGCTTTTCTGTCACACCTGCCATCTGGAACAATATATCACCTGAGATTAAAAGGGCTCCAGTCCCTTTTGGTTTTCCATAATGCCTAGAAAACTTGGCTTTCCCCCTGGATATTAACCAGCAGGCTGGATGAGCTCAGCTACAGTAGTTAGGAACTGATTATGGACTAAGTTCCGTTATTTTACATGTTCATTTTGTTTTTTTTTTCATTTTATCAATTTATGCATTTGAATATAATCCTGTGTCAGCCTCGCAGTTTGGGCAACCATAAAAATTAATCAAACAAACAAATAAGGCGTGGATTAGAATAGCTTTCCAGCACACACACATATGTAAATGTGTATAGATTATTTATTTCCACTCCAAAAATATTTGTTTTCCTCTCAAATTCCAGCTTATAAATGATATATTCTTATGCAGAGGCAGATCATAGGCTTCATGAAATGATGTTTATATTGTGTTTAAAATGTCAGGAATTGGTGTAAGATTTGTGAATGTATAATGATTACATTATCTGAGGTTATTCTTTGGATTTCACAGGTTGAAGAATTTATTGTTTCATCATGCATGATTGCTTATCTGTTACTTGAACTGCCTTTATTATTTATACTGACTCTAAAATTGCTTTCCTGGTATATGTAGAAGCTATACTATTCCCACTATCCTTACATATTGCTTTTTAGAAATGTTAGAAGATGTGTCTCTGACTTGGAAAGCTTAACATCAAAAGATAGTTTATGAAACTCCCCTTTTGTCAACTTGCCATTAATAAATTTGTATCAGATTTCATGTTGAAGTCCCAAGTATTAGTATGTTGAATTCCCATTCCCATTCCCTTTGTTTGTTTATTTATTATAATCTGTAACCTGCTGCCAAAACTGAAGTTATTGCTTAAAAAAGAAACGCACAAGCTCTATGTATGCTTTTCAAAGTCTTTCCAAAAGTGATTCGCATATTGCAATTTTCAATGCACTAGAAAGGGGAAAATGGATAAATTTGGTAACAGTCTTGTTCTAAAATTAAATCAGATTAATATTTTCCCCCTGATTTTGCCTACTTACTTTTTCTTAGGTTTTGGTCCATGAACCTCAGATTTTGTGGCCTTAAAGTTAGATACTCCTAAATTTAGTTTAATCTAATAGTTAAGACACCAGGCTAGAAACCAGGAAGACTGTGAGTTCCAGTCCAGTCTTAGCTATGAAAGTCAGCTGGGTGACCTTAGCTCCAGTCACTTGCTCTCAACCCAGCCCACTGCACAGGATTGTTGCTGTGGGGAAAAGAGGAAGAAGAAGGTGCAAAAGGGAATGGTTTTTGCTAAAAGTTGACAGAGCTATTTGTGAAACCCTGCAGGTGTTCAGGATAAGGGAGAGATCTTCACCCTTCATGTAGGCACAGTATCCCAATTCAGTCTTTAGCATCTTCCAGGAAAAAAAAATTGCAATATTAGTGAGAGTGAGAGAGAACTTGGCTATCATATTCCCAAAGGAATATACAAAAGTTCATAAACACTAAAATGCAGCAAAAGTTCCTCACACAACGATTTATACTTGTTAACCTTTGAAGGTTCCAGTAAAGATCTTCATAGTGTCCTTGTGGAAGAATGAAAAAGCTACGTATCTATGTGTTTTTGTCTTTACAGCTCCTAGAACTTTGACCAACTGGGCAGGTATTCAAGTTACTCATCTGTTAAATTGTTCTAATAACTGAGCCTCTCTTGAGACTGAAAGGCTAAATCTTCCAGACGGTCCTTTATTTCTGGCTTCAGATTGAAAGCCCCAATCTGGATGGGGAACGAGGAGTCAGAGGGTTACCTGCATTTCAGTGGCATATAGCTCCCTGAAATGTGTCTGTGTCCAGCTAACTGCTCAAAATATTTGCCTTCGATTAGTGCCTTTTGCCAGTTCTGTTGAGAATTGCAGTGCAAATCTATTTGGATGCTACAGTATTTCTCCAGGATAGGAAAAGTGCTGAAAGTTTGTCTCTTTGAGCAAAAATGGGAAGGGGTGATGACCGAGAATAAGCTTGTTAACTCAATATTTGTAGCCTTGTCAGAAAGCCTTGTTCTGAGTTGGCTCTCTCATATTGCGTAACACAGCCAAGAGCAGCCAGTGTGTTGTTTTCGTATCCCTCCATTAGTGGGATTTTCTAAATAGGCAGACCATGATTGAATTCATTTTTTAGTGATAGTAAAACTACAACTTGGAGGAAAATCCTAATAGAAAAAAAGGTTGAAAAATAAGCTGGCATAGAAAGGTTTAAAATAACTTGATTTTTTTCAAAAACTTCCTCTGCCAGCTTCAAACAGCTGCAAGTCCACCACAATAATCAGACTGAACTCAAATTTGGTTCAGAATTTTTATTAAACTTTCTTGGTAACCTAGGATGAAAGAAGGTCAATAACATACATGGCAGTCTGAACACTTAGGGGAAGAAAAGGAAAAAATGTAATAGACATTGAAAGAAAACATTAAAAAAAAGACTTTACTCGCTCTTAGGGCTTTAACAATAGGCTGCAGATTTACCAGTGAATCTCAACTGCCTGATGTAGAAAATGAATTATTCTTTTGGGTCCTTGTGCTACATCTCACCATGCCCCATGATTACTAGAGGCTGAATGAATCATGTTAAATGAGTCAATATGCTCAATTTTGCTTGCTTTGCATGATTTCCTCACAGGGTGCTGAATTCAGCTTTACTTGGGAAACAATTCAAGTGACCTTGATGTAGCAAGGATGTATTTATTTTATTTTTGAGAAGAGAACGCTCAGCTTTGCTGTCTCATCATAACCTTCTGCCGGATTAATACATTGGGCCTTTTAAAATGCTTGCTTCTCTCTGTAATCTGCTCCTCTGTGGCAGCAAAAGGAGAGTCTTCCGTTTGCAGTGCACTGTATGTTCTTTTCGATACCAGCGAGCCCCTCTTTTTGCAAAGTCCATATTGACATTGGCAATTTTCCCAGGGTACTTAAGATGTTTTTGAGAACAGGGCAGCATGAAGCTGTCTTAGGTTGCTTCTCAATTCTGTGTTTACCACTTTTCAGAGCATCTTGCTTTTCACCATCTCCTTAGAGAAAAAGCAGCACAAGTCCTGCTACTACTTAATTCTGGACTTCCTGGGTCTTATCTCAAAATGCTCTTCAGGTTCCTGGAAAGGATCGTGGTAGTTTCCCAGGTCTGCTCACTTCTGCTTGCGAGTGTGGAGAAGGGAAACAGGAAGTGTTTGCTTGGTTTCCCCTTAAATCTGGTTCAGATACCCTTGTTGCCAGTGTTTATGCTGGCATGGAACATAAAGGAAAAAAGTCAAGAGGTGTAGCAGCTTTGTTATATATGCATAGAATAACAAAGAGACTGTTGGCAAATAGTATAACTGTGAAGATATATATCCAACAGTGTTTGGCTGGCTAGTTCAAACTCAGAACAGTGCGTGAAACTTAAACCCGGTTCAGACTTCCTAATAAATTGCAACAGGGCAGATTTTGGTTTAACTTTAGGAGAGATAATTTGATGGTAAAAGCAGTTAATCAGTAGAGCCAATTGCTATGTTTGGGATGAGCTTTCCCTTCTTGAGGGTTTTTAGTTGGAAACTGGGGACCTCTCTGACATGCATTATCTCTGGATTTCCTACATCATTCAAAGGATTGGACTAAATTAGGATTTACACATAGTCATATGGCGCTGAGAAAGTACTTCTATTTCAGCGCTCTGATTTTATGTCTTTGTCCTACCCCAGTGCAAAATAGGGCTATTAAGTCTCCTTGAGAATTAATGTACTTATTCTTTATCTCAATTTTCCCAAACCCCTTAAAACACACTAGAGTCAATGTGTTGCTCCCTGCAATCCAGTGATGCTACCGTGTTTTGTTTTTCAGGGGGGGGGTCAAAATTAATTTTGATATTAAATTGTCTGAAAAAACTTGTTCAGTCCTGAATTAGATAGTATCCATGGCCCTCACCAACTTGGAATTCTCACTGATCGATTATGTTTCTCTCATCATCTTCCAACTCACTTCTGTCTCTAGACCCTATTTATTGGTTTGGAGTTTTTGGTCCTGTCCTTTCTTCGGAACTCTACTACACCCTTTTTTGCTAGGAAGGTAGCACTTCCCTGTATATTTCTTTGCTCCCCATTCTTTCCCCCCTAGTGGAAGGAAAATAAATTAGGTAAAATAAAGTACATCCTGTTTCTAGAGATAATTTATGCAGGCCAGAGAATTTGATTGCATAATCTGACAAATGCTGGTTAACTTGGTAGGGAAATATATTCACTTTTCTTTTTAGTATATTCAGCCTGTGGTATTTGGAGAGCCCTGCTGCCTAATATGCAAACTATTAGTATGGATTCAATTTTTATATTCCATTTCCAATGAGATGGATTGCAAGACAGTCACAAAGAATGGACAATCGGCAAAAAGAAACATCTGAAAGATGAATCATAATTAACTGGTGAATTATGCTGCTGCTAGACCTTATCTTGGCCACCGGGTTTGCATTAAAAGCTAAAAGCGAGGCCAGCTCTGTTGCCTATTTGCAAATAGCTACCATAGTGAGCACACCCAGTCTTAAAAGTCTCTTTTACCCTAAGACAAAATTAGTGAGATTGTTCTTTCTCTGCTCTGTATGCCTTTCAAATATTCACACCGCTCTGGGATAGTAGGTATATTTCTAAGCAAAGCAGTGAACTGTAGCCATCTATCATTTTTGTAGGACCCCAGACTATTCTTGCAAATAAGGATAATATTAGAGGCTAACATTATGCTTTGCAATGTGCTTTACCCCCAGCTTTTTAACATTAAAACCAGTCAGATGGTTCAGAGGGTCAAGGAAAAGATCTCGAGTGCCTACCTCTGCTGTGCTATATTTAATATTATTACTGTTGCAAAAAATATTTCAGAACCACAATTCATACATTCAAATACTAGAGTGATATACAGCGAGTACAACTAAAAGTAATCCGGCCAGAAGAAAATATGCTATAGAAATAGCAGATAATTGGTTCATTTTTTTTCTTTCAACTCCCCCTTCGTTTTTCTTTTGAGTTAATGGTGATCAATGCTTTTGATTTGATATATTATTAAATGTGATTGTATTATTTTATTGCAACACTGAAATTGACCTTATCCCGTTGTCTCATGTTTTGCCACAAATTGTGTGTTATTAAATCACAATGTTTTGCGAGGTTTATGACGTTTTACTATGAGCTGCTTGGAGCAATGTAGAAAAACAGCATATAATCAAACTAAAAGGAATTTGATTTGTGGAAGAGAGGCTCATGAAGGATTTGTGAGCATAATATCAAGTAAATTCTGTTTACATCAAGGGAGTCTACCTGTAAATAAAATAGAGAAAAGGGTGGACTGTTGGTTTCAAGGTTTTTTTTATAAATGGCTTATTGAATTGTGTTAATTCAGTTTCACAGGAAATAAGAATTCCACTTGAAGAACTGTACAGAAGAAGAACACATGATATATTTGTAACAAGCAGGTGCAGATGTCTAGGACTAGCTACTGGCAGCTTCTCATCTGTTTTTGTACTATTATGTAGCTGAATTGGGGTAAACTGGAGCAAATTGGGGCCTGGTAATCAGGGCAAATAAAAATTGATTGAGTTTTTAATTTCAAATTGGGCCTTGATTTTTAATACCCAGCAGTTCCCCAAATTAAGGGTTAAATATAGCTGTTAAATCACCATTTTAAATGTAAAAATATACTGACTCAATTAGGAATCATCAGACTTTAATGAGAGAGAAAGTCAGTTGGCTGCAACCTTTTCACATTTTATTTTAAATTAAACAGTAGCATGTGGGAGGAAGGAAATGCGTACTTGGTCATTTTGCATCATGTCTTAGCCCTGAATCCATCTTGAGCCATCCTTCTGAAATGAAACCAAAACAACGAATCTCTTATGAAGCAGATGTTCCGGTTTTTCCAGGGAAGCTCTTAAGCCTGGGAGGGCAGCCTCTAAATTCACCCAGTGATTCCCTGCAATATTTGTTGGTACCATGCGGTTAGTCTTTAATTACAGGCAAGAACAGGTGGACATAGAATAAAGAAGCTTGATCTCTGAGAATGCTTGAACAATATTTCTTTTTATTGTGGATTTCAATGCATTCAGCTTATTAACTATATCCATTTTTAAATGAAAACAAACAGCAGCCCTTTATGGCATGGGTCCAGGATATTCAAGGGGATCTGAGGAGTTGTCTCACCCCAATGGGGCCATCCTACCTACTGGTTTTAGAGGAAAGAGCCTACTTTATATTCTGTTGGACAAAGAATTTTGGCAGGAAAAAAATCTTTTCTGCAGTGCCCCCCCCCACCTCTGGAATATTCTCTCACTAGATGTAAGGTCCTTCCCAGCACTCTTGGCCTTCTGGAAGACCCTAAAAATTTGGCTCTGCCATTTAGCCTGGGATCCCCCTACACTGGGGGTGACTGACTATGTAAGAGAAGATCTCCACCCTCCCAGGCCACCAGCCTCGCAGTTTTTAGCTTTCTATTCAATTTTTCTAATTTAATTAGTTTTCTAATATTTTTTTAATGTTTTATTTTGTTGTAAGCTGCCCAGAGTCGCTGTATCAGTGAAATGGGCAGCATAGAAATGTAATAAATATTTAAATATTTAAAAACTATTAACCAAGTCCCAAACTGTTATTTGACAAATGGTTGTTCAGTGTGACTCCTTTGCCATGATTAACGAATAACAAAATTTGTCATGGGAGTTTTCAACTCCTGTAGGGTATTGTCGTTAAGGTGCTGGATTGGGGTTGAAGATATCAGTTTATTTTCCATTTAACCATAAAACCCACTGATTTGGGAAGAGTTTGTGACTATCTTACAGGCATGTTGTAATAATAAAATGAAAAAAAAACCCACCTTCCTATGTGTGTCTTCTTGAGCTTAGTGGAAATGAAAAGTACCCTAGGATTAGGGGAAATTGGAACTTTCATTGCCCAAACTAGGTAATATCATCAGTGCTACTATGGAGTGGTGTTTGGTCTAAGTTTATATTCTAATGGTTTGCTCTGTCGTTGTTGGTGAAGCGGTTTTGAAGGTTCTTTGGTTGGGGTTGTTTACTGTTAGCTTGTATGGCAGTTCCTTGATTGGGGTATTGTTTATTCTTCATTATTGGTCTGATGTCAATCTTGAAGTTAATCTATGCCAGGAATGTCAGACTCAATTTCATTGAGGGCTGCTGGCCCTGCCCCAACAGCCCCCATGGCCCGCCTCCCCAACCCCCATGAGCGTCATCCTGCAGCCTCCTGCAGCCTCCAGGGTCTTGTGGGCCAGATTCAAGGAGGCCACAGGCCAGATCTGGCCCACAGGCCTTGAGTTTGACACCCCTGATCTATGCTCATCAGGGGCTGATTTCTGGTGGGGTGGTGTTTTGGTCTTTTTGTTTCCTTTTGGTTTTGTTGATTGCCTCTTTTGCATAGTATGTAGATATTGTTTATGTCTATGTGTCTATTGATGACTAATTTGTCACTGCCAGGCTTTTAGAAATTCCCTAGCTTTTTTGGACTTGGCTTGGTCTAGGATGGTCACAGTTTCATGGTTAAGTCTGTCCGTATGTTGTAAAATTGAAGAGTTTTCATCATGTTTTCTGACTGCTAGTTGGTGTTCATGGATGCACTCTGCCAGTCTTCTGTTTGTCCTACTTGCACTGCTATGAAAATATTCTGATGCTTTATTAGCATCTTTATTGAAGTCCATTGTATACATCTATTTGATTACACATAGTTTATTCCCCTTAAAATCAAAACACTAGGTTACAATGTTACTTTCCATAAAGGTTTCTGCTACTTTCATTTTCTTGACTCTTTCCAGTTGGTTAAATTCATATCAAAGATAACTGATTATTGTGCTTTCCTCCAACCTCTTAAGGAGAGAATTCTGAGCAATACAGATCAGGAATTTCCTGGAGGGATCCAGCATGGCAGAATAATTTATCTCCCATCAATACACCTGATACATCTCTACTCTTTCTTCATTCACAACTTTGTAGTTCCTCATTCCAGATACATAATGTGTGCATGAAGAGGATGAAAAGCAGCTCTATGAATCATTTTGTGTATGTTTAACTTTTAATTGAAAAATCTAGATGACACTGAACTATATTGCTTTGTGAAAGGCTGATTTTTGTTCTTTGCAACAGTATAAAGGAATATCCTTGTTTAGATTATTTAGATTATTTATTTATTAGATTTTTATCCCGCCTTCATTACTCAAGGTGGCGAGCATACCCAATACTCTTTCCTCCTCCAAATTTTCCCACATCTCCCCTATGAGGTGAGTTCAGCTAATGTACACGACAATAATAACAGTAGTAATAATAATTATAATTAATAATATAATTAATATATTAATATAATAATGATGTATATGACAATAATAAAAATAATGTACATGGCAAGATGAATGTATTTTATGATTATGAATGTATCTTATGATTGTAGTCACAGTTTGTTTATTATATGTATGTAAGGATAGAGCATGTACACCGGAGACAAACTCCTTGTCTGTCCACTTGATCAATAAATTCTGATTCTGAGAAGTGATTGGCCTGTAGTCGCCCAACTGACTTTCATGCCCAAGGTTGGACTAGAACTCGACGGCTCCTGGTTTCTTGGCCAGCACCTTAACCATTACACCAAATAGATCATGGCATCTTTTGGGAAACTGCCTTTTAAAAGCAATGCATACTTTAAAAGGATTTTGCTAACATAAAGGAGAGTGAAGGTATGCCAATATATGTTAGTTTAATGTTGTTGCAGTAGCTAGGCTGATGTTGGACAAAACAAAACTTGTCATATCTGTTCCAAAATAATACAAAGTAGGATAAGAAAAAATATCAGACTACAAGTTTTAGGAAATAGTCGGTTGACATTTACCATGGTTTAGGTAAATATAGTTTAAAAACCGACTCAGTTAAAAACCTAATAATACAAGTTTGCTCAGCAACAGAAGGTAATCAGAAAGGAAGTTAGATGGGCTTTTCTGGTTCTTCAGCTTGAACAAAACTCCTGAGCTCTCATGAATTCTACCAAAATTATTTCAAACAATGACTGGCAGAAAGAAAATCTTCCTATATTTTAAAGTTGAGATGGGGGGTCATTTTGCTCTCCCATTACTCTCTGCAGTATTAGATAAAGACCTTCTGTATATGCACACATCACTGGTATATATGTATGTGTACATACACAGATATCTGGCATTTATATACAATCTCATTGACTCCTCTGGGCAGTCTTGCCTGGAAAGAAATTGTACCTGTAATATACCTACATTCTAGCTTTCACCTAGAACGCACCACCAAATCTTTCATCTATAGCAAAGCTCAGTATTATCTCAATTTTTCTGGATCATTTAACAGTGATACTCAATAGATGGAATTAAACCAGGCATTCAGGAAACTGAACTAGCCACTCAACAAGCTAAATAGACAAATCAATAGATCCTAATTGATTCTCAAAGAGAATCTATTAAAATAAAGACCACCACCAAAAAGATAACTGATTGTCATCTGCAACTCAAGCCACTCAAACACCTTATTAATAAGCTACAAACCATAGTGGACAATGATACTTTCTCAAACACTGGGTGGCAGACCCATTCTTGAGTACAGACAGTCAACCCAACCTGAAGTGGATTCTCATAAGCAAGAAACAACAGTACAGTGCTGCTAACATTGGAATCAGTCCTTGCAAGAAACCCAAATGTCTACTTTGCCCCACATGTGCACAAACAAAACCATCACAGGCCCCTAAAATTCCATACACAAATTAGAGGAACCTTCAAATTCTCTTCCTCTAATGTCATACACTGTATATGTCATCATCTGCCAGCAGAGATTCTACATTAGATATATAGATCAGACTTTGTACAAAATAATTGCTGAACAGAAGTTGGATATGTCAGAACTCAAAACAAGGAAAAAGTGAACAGTTTAACATCCCAGAATATCTAATTGCAGATCTCAGTCTAACTTTTTGGGGGAAATGCAACTTCACCAGAACAGAGCAAAAGACTGTGAAACTCATATCGAAAAGGTCCATGTGGTCTCAGAAGGTCTTAATAAATTCAGTAAACCTTTAACAGATTACAACTGTTAATTGATGAGGTACTTGTAATCTGTTTTACATGTAACCTACATCTGCATAACCATCCTGTCTTCCTCTGCCCCCTTCCCCTGTCTCATCTCAATTAAATCTTATCTTAGTTGACTGTTTTTTGCAACTTATAAAATGAAATGCAATTCAGTGAAATTTATGCCTTTTAATAAAATTGTTAGCCTTAAAAGATACTATCAATCTCCTCCTGATGTTGGTTCCCATAGGCTAACATGGCTTTCCTACCTCAATAGGTGTAATAGTGGTAAGT